>JAPWLS010000025.1:0-135527 GCA_028551675.1 Tineola bisselliella | reverse complement strand
TCAGTTTGCGGTGAATACTGTTTAGTGTCTCGAGTCAAGTGACTGTCGCTTTTACGACATACAAGATTGTAAACTTTACTACGACTCTATAATGATAGGTTTTATTACATAATTCGTTATGATTTATGTGCGGTTTTTGCTGTTAAGCTATTTCGTAAAATAATACTATTTTATGTATTAAATAAACTAATCCTTGAAAATGAAATGAAAATGGTTTATTAGCATAGGCACTAAAGGCGTGCGCTTGCTCATCGTTAGACTCTACCGTGACTTCGGAAAGGCGTATGACAAGAAGAATACCACAAGAAACTCGTCAATTATAGCCTGTAAATAAATCAGTTATTTACTATATTTATCGCCGACCTCTATTACCATAGTTGGAAATTGCTTCAAAATAATTCTCTATCTCATGAAAAAAGGTTAAAATTTAAAATTTAAAAACCAATGATTCTGAGATACTCAATACAACAATGAAGAATCTACACAAACTATGCATAATAACAACTTTATTAAATTGCAATTTTGTAGATCCTACCATGTGAATAGGACTCGTGTGAAATTATATATAAATATTAGAGATGTTCCAACTAGTCGGTAAAGCCGACTATCCGGCCACTATCGTAGTCGGCGACTAATCGGCAAAAAGCGCCGACTATCCGGCTTCTTACTTTGTGTCTATTTCTCAATAAAATGTATGTGTTACTTTCTTGTAAAGAAAATATATTGATGACATTTATCAAACAAAATTAGTATCTTAATTAAAAAACAAATCAACATAATATTTAATGACATATATTGCAATTCTGCGTGATGATATTTGAAACTATCGTCTAACTAGTGAGCTGTAAAATTCAAAAAACTTTTTTTGTTATTTATATTTGTCCACATGTCAGTAGTGACTGAAATTGCAGCGAATCAGCTGTAAACGAAGCGTCACGGGAATCCCCTAAACCGTAGTCGCCTTGGCCGATTAGTCGGCCGACTAGTCGGCTTATTTACAACCGACTAATCGGCTAGTCGGCTAAAGTCATAATCGGCACATCTCTAATAAATATACAATAATATAAGTATGTATATATTTGTGGCAATCGATTCTACAGGTCGAAAATACTTATTTAAGAAGATTTGAGGTTTTGACGTTTAGTCTGTCAGTGTCATCTTTCTTGTTTCTTCTGATCTTTTGATTGTCACAATGCATTGTGATAATTATATTTTTAATCCGCAATATTATTTCACTTAAGTTTCTCCAAATATTTATTATATTAGTGCTATTTTTCTCTACACTATATATAAGTAGATTACTAAGATATAATTGTCTAGAGACGTAAGTCATTTTTCTACAAGTTGTCTAGATTAATCCTCCTCTGATACCACCTGGTTCTTTCTCACATCTGGAAATAGTGGAACTACTCTGAGGCGACAGGCTAAACCAGCGGTTCTCAAACTTTTTTAGCGAAGCGAAAGCCTTAATATAATTATAAAAAACTGTATTTATGAATAATCATATTGCAATGTAATATTTAGTTGGAATATTTAGATGTAACCTTATAATCTCCCTTTGGTAGATATTTTTTGGAGTATTTTAGCTCTAGGTTTCCGCAGAACACACTTTGAGAATGGCTGGGCTAAACTAATAAAAAACCTATTACTTTCTATAAATCGTTCAGTTCTAAAATAACCATGTATGCCAAGGTTAAATAATACCGCAGTTAACAATTGTTATCGCAAGGTTTAGTTATTATCACAAAGTTAACTTCTGTTCAGGTAACCGGTTTTTTTAAAGGAAACCGTTTAAAAAAACTATTTGATACAACGAAGATATGTGTCATGGTCGATATATTGATGACTCAATACTCGAGTCAAAGAAATATATTAGTCGTAACAATTATAAATAAAAATAAATAGAAGGGTTAACTTTATTAGATCAACGTAATTACAAAAATTAGTTTTGTTTTTGAATTAAAATTTATGCAATAACAAAACTAAATCGATCTATCTCTTTCTAACGTAATACTTAAACACAGCGATTAGAAAAATGAGTAACATATAAAAAAACTGTGTGTAAAAACAATGTAGGTATTAATTCCTATAAGAATATTTCACCAATTTAAATGTACTTTTGTCCACAGGCCTCTTTAAAGGCTCGACAACAACCCTCGACGGCATAGGTCTTCGGCCAATGCCTGCCGAGAGACCCAAGTCCCTACGCAAGCTAAAATCTGTTTACGACGCCTCTCCAACCGACCAGCATCCGAAGTCCTTTAACAATGGTAACCAGGAGAAGAATGGAGTCGAAGAAGAGATTAGGAAGAGGAGTAACACAGCAAGTTCCACGCAGAGTGGAGATAAATCGTTATCCATACTTAGTCCATTTGATGAACAGGTTGGTTTATTTATTACTAGTTTTATGATAGTATGGCATGTGTGTACAGTAGATATTGTTTCATGATATATTACTTAAATAGAATCTAATTAGATTAATTTTAATTCGTTTAATTTTTTATTTAAATAGATTTAATACAAAGTAAAAATTGTATTGTTAAAATATTTCAATGGAAGATATATGCTTAAATATAATATATACGTGGAGGTTATTTATTTATAAAGTAGGTTTGCCAAAATACCACGCTATCCTATTAACATGGTTAGAACTAAAATTTTGATAATTTTCGTTTTTTTTTTGTTGAATTAACTTCAGTATATAATTCTTCCATCTCATGAAAGAACAGAAAAAACAATTTTCTCAATGGTTTCTAAGATACTTACTACAATAATGAAGAATCTACACAAACAAACTATGCACAATGACAACTTTAAATCGCGATTTTGCTGATCTAGCTATGTTAACTGAGCGATGTATATATAGGTTATGTACTTATTCTAGTACCTATTATATAAAACAGGATATATGTATATATTAACACTAGAACTACCAACTGGTTTCAAAAATTCTTCACAAGACTTTTATGTAAAACCTTACTCGTTATTTTTTTGTAAACGATTCTATTTTTTACTATTCTACAATAAATTTATTGAATTATATCTAACACTTTGCAAGCACAAGTCATCCGGTCATTTTGTCTGGCTGGTAAAAATAGGTCATTTTGACCGGTTGGTAGTTCTAGTGTTAAATGACTAGGGCAGCGGTTCTCAAACTTTTATGGCGAAGGAAAAAATCTTAATATAATTATAAAAAACTGATTTATATGTATTTATGAATAATCATATTGCAATGTAATATTTAGTTGGAATATTTAGATGTAACCGTATAATCTCCCTTTGGTAGGTATTTTATTGCAGTATTTTAGCCCTAGGGTTCCGCGGAACACACTTTGAGAATGGCTGGACTAGGGTATTGTATGTATATATGCGTACCTATTATAGGCGTATATTACATTCAAAGTACATATGAGCAATGACAATGACAGGAAATATGGTCGATTAACAAGCATGTGCAGAAATGACCGTTACAACCTCACCTGTCGTTAACTACATGTTTTGAATATTGTACAACAATTCTATGTTACGTCATCTGTATATAATTGAAAGGTATTCGTACTAATATAACTTATCATAACGTGTTTAAGCATTTAAGCATTGTATACTCTAAATCAGAGATTCCCAACCTATGGGAGCGAATATTAGGTGGGACCTCAAAACAATCCTAAATTCATATTTGTAACGGTTTTTTCATTTTAAAATTCCAATTAGAATAAATATGACGTAGTAATATTTATATCTATTAAATAAATTCTTGTTAGACGGATAGTTTAGTAAACTTTGGTAGCCACAGCTCTGAATGAAGCTACATATGATATCTAGTACTTAATATTATTATATCTGTTGTTGGAATAAACAAGATGCTATTACAGTTGCTGCGTATTGTATTATTACGTATTTTTGATAAGTCTTAAGTGTTCCAATAAGAACCTACGGATTATGTAAGAGAACTAGCTGTTGCCCGCGGCTTCGCTCCCGTTAAGAAGTATTATTATTAATTAGGTATAGTTTTTGCGGCTTTGTTTTTGTTTAGCGTGTGTAAAAACGTCTTCATCACAGTAACTCCAATCTTTAATTTCAGTTCAATCAGTCGAAAATCTAATAAGATTTATACAAACTTTCATCCCCTATTTTATCCCCTTGGGGGCAGAATTGATCAAAATCCTTTCTTAGCAGATGCCTACGTCATAACATCTACCTGCATGCCAAATTTCAGCCCGATCCGTCCAGTGGTTTGGGCTGTGCGTTGATAGATCACTAAGTCAGTCAGTCAGTCACCTTTGAGTTTTTTATATATATAGATAGAATAGGTAGTAGAGTCTTTTTCTTCTTTAAATGAAAACCCAGATATAGTATCATAGTAATTCAATATATACTGCATTAATATATAACTCGACTTGTACCTATATAAATAACTACTAAATGCCTCTCACTTTGTTAACAGGAAGAATGGGCGAAGATATCTGAGATAATGGCATCGTTTGGCAGCAAATTAGTGCGGGAATCTGTCTTCGTGTCGGAGTTAGAACAAGAGTTTACATCTAGACTTGGCCTGAGTTGTTCTGAATCAAGTTTGAGCCCTTCCGTAGCATCGAACCTTGGTCTATGGCTTTCTGGTCTCGGTTTACAAGACTATGAGCAACTATTTATTGATTGTGGATATGATGATTTAGATTTTGTTGTAAGTATTTTTTTTTTCATTATTGGTAAAGAAAAGAAATTAGCTCGCTTTTTGTAGTTCAAGGATCATTCACATTTTCATGGCGTTTTGTTTCTGACATAGTTTTTCATATTATTGTGGGCTGATACCTGTGTGGATGCACCGTGGATCTGATCTAATTTTAATTCTTGCGAATTATGTGATTTATGAATTGTTATTTTTTTTTTGTTAATTATTTTATATACAGACTATGACGAGTTCCTTGTGGTATTCTTCTCGTCATACGCCTTTCCGAAGCCATTGTAGTCTGATGATGTGCAAGTGCACGCCTTTAGTGTCTATGCTAATATACTATTTTCATTTCATATATCAGAATATAGTCTGAACTGTCACAGACGGGGATTCCCTGTCATATATTTTAATATTTCAAATGACTGAAATATAGGCTCACTCTAGGCTTTCTTCTTCTACTTAATACACTTCAGATACTGATAACTGAATGTTGTCAAACGTTTGTTACAGAACGGTATAATCGAAGAAAACGACCTAAGAGAAATGGGAATAGAAGAATCGGAACGAGCGAAAATATTAGAATCAGCGAAACAATTGCCGCTGAAAATAAATGAAATTAGCAACAATTATAACAATAACCATTTAAGTAAAAACAAGACGAAGGAAAACGACTCGGTTGAAGAATGGCTTAAGTGCATTAATTTGGAAATGTATCAGGAGACATTTAGAAAGCATTTATATGTCGACATGGATAGGGTGAGACGTATTTGGGAGGTGGAACTCACAGCTGTCCTGGAGATCCAGAAATCTGGACATAGGAAGCGGATTCTAGCCTCTGTGTCTGGACAACAGAACGGGCCAGCGCACGTTAAAGAAGTTAACACTGATCTCAATGCTTTGGTGAGTGATTAGCGTTAAGTGAAACCCAAAAAATTTAATTATCTGTTTTGATGCAGATCCAGGGTGCTATAGGGTGTGGGTGTAACCTTTTTGCATGAAAAAATTAACCAGGGTAAGACGCGGGTATTTGCTAGTTACATATTATTTTAGACTGCTGCCCCACCCTGATCTCATGGCTGGCTGACATTGGTTAAAATTTCAATGATTTTAACTAAAGATACGTTTTGATCTCGTCAATGTATGTTAAATACGGTATAAACTCCATTTAACACCACTCCATTTAACGATAAACTCCTTAAAACCGTTAAAATTATTTAGCCTACAATCATACCCACTCTAAATAACGACAACAATACGTCATTATTAAGCAATAAACAGTACTTTCTAAGTTGCAGAAATTAATAAGAACTGCAGCTGTGTACGTTCATTATACTTTATTAGTAAATACATATGTATTATAATAGTAAAATAAAATCGATTCTTATTCTCTCTATTTAACAACAACTTTCAATAACACCGTAAAAAGTGTCGCTATATAGAGTTTATGTTCTACTTGTTTTTTTTTATATACATATTCCTGGTAGTATCATTAAACATCTATTTAAAAAAATAAAAATAACGAACATTCCTATGAAAATTAGGTCCAATTACATTTGTACGAAAAAGCAAAACATAAAAACAATTGAAGAACTCGTGTCACTTAAAAAAATACGCTGGAAAAACAATTAAATACATTGAAACATCACTAACGAGTATTGTAAAAAAAACAACAATTTTCCTCACTTCAAAGGTGTTAAAAAAGGCTGTATGCATTTATAATAACAGTTGACAAGCGTAAAAATTTAATTAGTAGTCGGAACACAAAAGACTTTGATCGGCAAGTGGGTGTTTGTTAATAAAAAAGTGTCACTTAAAATTGTATACTGGAGGATCTCCATTCATCTCTATGTTCGGTGAACATACGTCAGATGTGATTCCGTGGTTCCGTGATTATTTTTTATTATAATTTTTAGTGTTAAATTTATAGCTCGAATTATTATCATTATTTTAACTATTCGACTACCGTGAGAATGTCACAGTTTAATTAACTATAGTTATCTAAAGTTTTGTATGGGATAGTATTGATTATGCACCGATTCCAATAATAATAATAATAATGATAACTCTTTATTGCACACATTATTAGAGAATAAAATAAAGAAAATAAAAAATAAAAAAACAATAGGCGGCCTTATCACTCAGTAGTGATTTTAATATAAGGCATCTAAAACGAAACAACTCAAAACCATACAACTGTCCTAAGATCCTGATCTTGATCTACTACCCTAAAGTTGGTTGCCTGGTAGAGACCACTGTTTAGTGATAAGGTCGCCTTTTGTTCTTTCTTTTCTTCTGTTCTTCTTTATATGTATTATTTTATGCAATAGAGTGTTATTATTATTATTATTACTAAGATGTATGTATCAAATTTATTATTGTTTTAATATTTAAATAATTGTGAGACTCAATTGTAAATGAGGGAAAATTGCGTCAGTTTTTATTTGTGGTTTTTTACTCCACTACTGTTTATTTTGTAAGCGATCTTCTTCCTAATAAAACTTAGGTTGAAATGTACATAAACTACTATTTGAACAACGCCATCTATGGCTGAATAGCGGCATCATAGAATTACGAGACGTTATGAATTCTACGGAATCCCAGATAGATAAAAACCTACGTTTTTATTATTTTATTGGTAACTCATAAAAAGGCCCCCATCCAGCAAGGCAAGTGCACCACTCGACGTATACGTGTATGAATGGGTGAATGAATGGATCTCTAATTACCTATACATGTTAACTGGTGTGTTAAATTAAAAAAAAAAACAAATTAGGTCTTTTAATTTCTTTTCTGCTTTTTTTTTAAATTGATGTTCTTTTATTCTATTTATTTTATTTTTTAAGAATAATATTACATAATATAGTTTTTGATGGTCTCACACTAGGCATTGCCTGTCACGTGGGACCCATTGCTATACCTATATTTATATTTGCATTTTTTAAGTCACAATTAAATTCAAATAATTTAAAAATCCTTTTGGATTATATTTATCTTATTTTTGTATATATTTGATAATAGGTTGTCTTAAAGAAATTACTTAATTTAGGCTTTTGCCGTTCCGATCTTCTTTGACAATGTTCGGTCTGCTTCGGACAGCCCTCGTGTTGTCTATGATTTGATTGGGTTTTATTACTACTTTCCTTTAATGAGTGATGTAACGTTTAGTAACTATATCAATACAAAATATGTTATTTTTTATACATCTCACTAAATGTCTAAACGTAAAAAGGTCCCAAAAAAAGGCTGATAAAATTCCATTCATAATCCTAATAATCCCCGGAATATCCCGCCTTTTTCGCTCTTATTACTAGCATTTCACGCACTTGTAACTACACTTTAGGGGTTGAATATTGGGGGTGAAAAGAGGGTGTTACCTGGTTACCCCCTACCGAGTGACACGTGTTTAAGCATAATTAAGATCGCGTCAAGATGAGCAATTTAACATGGATTACCCATTTTCAGCCACTTTCTGTGCATCCTTTGAGAAAATCATAATTAGTTCGTTGCTGCTTTATTTATGGAAGCTCTGTTTGCCCTATTCGATAATATGAATATCATTCTGTTTATTATCTGTTTCGATGATCCCTTGTTAAGTGTAGTCACAGTCACAATGTCGGCATGGCTTTCAAACGTCATATATATTATATATATGACTAGCCTTTACCCGCGGCTTCGCTTGCATTTAAGTCATTAAATAAGTATCAGAGATCATTTCAATAGAAATGATTCAATATGATTCCAAACAGCTGAGACTATAGTCAATTGGAAACTATAGTAAAAAATAATTAATTTTTTAAAATAAAAAGTATCCTATGTTACTTCTGATACCTCCAAAAATATGTGTACAGAGTTCCATGATGATCGGTTAAGTAGTTGTTGCGTGAAAACGTAACAAACAAACTCACATTCACATTTATTATATTAGTAGGGATATACATATTTACTCATCTACATTACAATCAAAAATAGTAGCGTTTCGAGTATAACTCAAGAAAGCATAGCGGTGATTATTGCACTCAGACACTATAGCTTAAGATCTGGCGAAATGTCATATGTCAGACTATTATAAGAAAAAATCTAATAAACTTAACATAAGAGATGGAACAGTTAGTACAGTCGATAATCTTCAAATGGATACAGATTGGACTTTGGACTGAAAGGAGCAATGATTAGAAAGGGATAACTATATTCCTATCGTGTCACTTACGTTCTTTTGTCGAAGTAGAGGCATGTGTGAAAGGGATCTCCTTTGCCGTTCTCGAAGCTTCAATTGTTTCTCTTTCTATCGCTTATATACCTACAAAAACTGTATCCATTTGAACATCCCCGTGTGTACATGTAACATAGAAACCCAGACAACAAAAAAAGTCCAAACAATACTCATAACGAACTTAAAAAGGATATCCCTTTTACAATATTATAAAGTCTCCAATTAAATATATGGGCTTAAAAACGAAACGTAACATGTAACATAAAAATGTACACTAAAATAACCCTTACAACTAAAGCATATAAAGTCAATCAAATTGAAAATAACGTGTAGCTCTTTTATCTTTTGAGGCGTGAATGGGCAATCAAGTTAAGTCGGGTTTAAATTCTCTATAGCAATATGTTGACAATGCATAAAGGGTGTTTACAATTATCAACATTAAAATCTTTATTTTAATTAATATATTATACATATGTATTTTAAATCGCATTATCCAGCTTAAATAGCTTAAAAGGTGATTGTGATCTTGTATCGTATATTTTGACGTGACAACGTCTTATAATTCGATTGAGCCGGCTGCAATCAGTATTTTCTTAAGACGTTGTTCAACTATCGTCAGTAAACCGACTTTACAGACAACCGATTTTTTTAAAGAAATAAAGTCATTAAGAATAATTATATTGATATTGTTCATTTTTGACATGAGGATTTACATACGAATTAAAATTTTATAATTTCGTATTGAATACTCAATATTGGCAGAATTCATGGGCGTAGCCAAGGTGGGGCAGTGGGGTGGCTCTGACCTGTAAGGTACATAATCAATCCTAAAAAACTTAATTATCTAGGTACTAACTACAATACTTAATATCTGTAAGAAAGTTCACACTCGACAGTAGCCAGTCAACACAAAAAACATTAACCGGGGTAAGGCCTCGGGTATAGTTTGCTAGTTACATATTATTTTAGACTGCTGCCCCACCCTGAGCCCATGGCTGGCTACGCCCATGGCAGAATTGTCCTTAATAGATATCTGAGGCTATTAATGAAAGAAGAAGAAGAAGAACTTAAGTCATTGTCATTCTGTCTCTATCTAACATCTCTTTTTAATCGTTTTCATAATCCTTATCTTTCCTTACTTTATTTATTTAAACACACACCACAAACAGTTAACAAACCCACACATGAAAGTAACAATTACATTGAAAAGAGATTAAGTTAAGTCTTCGAAGCGAAGCCGAAGCGACAGCACGTATCCTGATGATGCCACGTGAAATGGCGAAACGCGTCGAGACAAGTTATTGAATGTTGTAGCGGGAATTATAAGCAAAATAATTTTAAATAATTTCCTTTAAGCTAAGTTTGCTAACCTAATAGTTGTGGTTAACATAAATCTGAAGAAAACTTATACATTAAAACGAATACTATTAACTAACTATTTATTATACGGATGCCAGTCTGCTGCTCAAACATCGAACATTACGAGAAAGCCAAGTGCAAAATAGACTTGGGCTTCTTTGGCTTCACGTGGAATAAATCAATATCAGTGACATTTTTAATTAACACTATTTTAATAACTAAATCTTCCTGATATCAAAAATCCATTTTAATAAAAACATTTGTTACAGAAAACTAATATACAACATTTAAAAGACGAGGTAAAGGAGAAGTTACCAGAAAACCTGAAGCCAGTTCCTCCACCAGTAGTCCCAAATCTCCTTCCAGCTGGTGGTGAAACTTTGAAACGGAGTAAGAAGAACCGGCCAGCACCACAACCCCCAAGACCGTCAGATTTGGAAATTAGGGCTCCATCTGAGCTTTTAGTTGGTGTGCCAGGAGTTTTGAAAACTCAGTGGAAACACCAGCCTTTTGTTTTGGTTACCGGAGCTATCACTTATGTTGCTAATGTAAGATATTTTTACTTACTCTCCATAATACCAATAGTTCTCAAAGTTTACCCATCCAACAAAAAAATCCAATCTTGGGATGCACATTTTGAAACAAAACAAAAATAGGAGTATAAATATTTGAAATGCTAGAGATTCCCTAGTAGTGAGTTGTGGAATTACTTAATACCGTCTTATTTGTTCTAATTGGAATGAAGGACGTTTACATTTTACATTTTGGGACCCACTCAATATTGGTACGTTTATTAGTATAGGCACTAAAGGCGTGCACTTGCTCATAGTTAGACTCTACATGGCTTCAGAAAGGCATATGACGAGAAGAATACCACAAGGAACTCGTAATAGTTTAAGAACTCCTGCTTTAGGCATAAAATAATTTAGTAAATAAAAAGAATTCATTATATTACTATCATTCACAGGAATAATGAATGAGATATGCAAGTAGTTTGCCCCCCCCCCACCCCTCCCCCTTCCCCCCTTCCCCCCACGCTAACACTATTGACAATGATAAGTATATATTTCACAGTATTTAGGTTCAACAGTTGTGAAAGAATTGCGAGGAACGGAATCCACGAAGAAATCGATACAGAAGCTGAAGAAATCAACCAAAGAGCCGCGAGATTCGCCTGATATTATTCTCTCAATTAATTACAGAGGTGTTAAATTCCTGAATACTATAACCAGGGTGAGTTATCTGAAACAAAATTTACAGGGTTATAATTAAATGGACTGAAAAATCCAGTCCCAACGTCAAATCTATAGTAATACTGACCCGAGAATAAAAAAAAATTACGAGAGTCTAAATTTAGTTTTTAAATGTTTTTACACTATATATGAGTATTTTAATGATTCAAAATAATAAATAATAATATGTATTTATCTTAAAATTAACTAATTCATTAATTATTTATTGTATTAATTTGATTTAATGACGTATTATAATTTATAACATCCCTACTAATATTATAAATGTTTTTCACACAACAACTATTTAACCGATCATCATGAAACTTTGTACACATATTTTTGGAGGTACTAGAAGTAATATAGGATACTTTTTATTTAAAAAATATATTATTTTTTACTATAGTTTTCAACTGACTATAGTTTCAGCTGTTTGGAATCATATTGATTCATTTCTATTGAAATGATCTCTGAAACTTTTTTGATGACTTAAATGCGAGCGAAGCCGCGGGTAAAAGCTAGTTATTAATATTTTTGTCAATAGTTTTATATAGTAATAATAGTTCGTTGTGCATTAACCGAGTGTCGCTTGCATTTATAATGTGAAATGCAATAAAAATTCTTGAATTAGAATAATTATTTGAAAACTGAAAGATTTTATTTATGTCGTGTTAATTTAATGAAAACATTTTATCAAGTGAAACCTTAGTCTCTACAACCATAAATATGTGATGTATTAATAGTTATTATTGTATTAATTTAACTTTGTATTATTGTAATAATAAACAAAATACTAGTTAAATCATACCAATAAATTCATATATAATATTTACAAATCGTGTTTGGACTTCGAAAATACAAAATACATGTTTCCTTGAAACTTAAAAGTTTGCTTGAGATATTTTCTCTCTGTCAAAACTAGTTGTTTTCGTGAAAATATTCAATGAACTGCAAACACGAAGTAAACATCCTCGAGGATAACGAGGCACCTTCTGCATAGATCTTCAGAGGGCCGACGCGACGTTCGACTCTTGTCCATTTGACGTTTAATTATCTACAATTATTCACACTCCGACGGTCTACTGAACCTATCTTGGTCTTTTGTTGTTTTTATTAAAGAAAAAAGGATTGTTTTCTCTTACCCTATCCCAAAAAAACAAATTCAGCTTTTTACGCTCGGTTAATGAAGTTAATTATTTTTCTTATACTTCGGTAGGATTTGTTTTGGTTTGTTTATAATTTTCTTATGGTTGTTTAATTTTTATAAATTTTAACAGCAAATAATTTAATTAAGGGCTCCAAATAAGCTTGAATACAGAATTCAGGCTAATTGCTTTTTCACTTCGAAAAATGATACTATGCTTTAGTTGTTTCACTTCTTCTTCTTTTATTAATGGCTTCAGATGTCTATTAAAGACAATTCTGCCAATGTCGAGTATTCGGGCAGCAGCCCAATAAGAAATTATAAATATTTAATTCCCACACGTAAACCCTCATGTCAAAAGAAAAATCATATGTCGAATTCATATGAATTAATTTATTCATTCATATGAACGAACTGAACGAACGAATGAATGAATGAATAATAGCAATTCTCGATTTATATTGTTTGTTAATACTTATTGTCTTTCTTAACCAGGAGTTGGTCTGCGAACATGAAATCCGCAACATCCACTGCGCTTGTCAGGATGCCGATGATCTCACGCACTTCGCCTACATAACCAAAGATCACATTACCAAGAGTCATTATTGTCATGTATTCCGCGTTGCTACTATGGTGAGTCTATTGTCTATTGTGTACTTCAAAATAAACGGTTTTTCTAGGACTTCTTCATAGATACAAAAATATATATTATGGATATCTCGACAAGGGTTTAAACAATTTTTTTAATTTTATTTATTTATTTACTTAAACTTAGCCTCTTACAATATAAACAATATTTAAGATAGTTTTATATAAACACTATAAAGTATTAACACTAGATTTACCAGACCAGTCAAAGTGACTGGTCGTGCAAGATCAAATTAAAATTCTTACTGCGTGTAACATTTTCTTTAATTCTTCTAATCTTCTTTAATTTATAACAGAAGAATTAGTTTTATGAATTTTATATTATTTTATGTATTTGTAACAAATATATATTTTTTTGGTTTTGGTATATTTAAGCTGGTAAATTTAGTGTTAAACAATATTTAAAAAAAAACCATCACAACAAACACTGCGGCTAACCTAATACTAAACATAATGTACTCCGTACTAGTTTGAACTGTATTGACTGTAGGTTATATTATGTTATATTAGGAATTAAATATAATTCGCATATACTGATTGATATGTAAGTTGTAACGCGCGTCTTGACATGACAATTTTTGGTAAGTGTCGTCGACAGAAAAGAGGTTCCGGCTGCGATGTTAATAGTGTACATATTTTTATAAATAAAACTGTAAATTTTGAATTTGGAATGAAACAAAAGAGGAACGCGAGGGACGTGCGAATGGAGATTTTCGATTGGTTCCGAATGGGAACGGATGTGTGTGCTTAGATTATAAGAGTTTTCATTTGATACAGTCCACTTACTCTATTGGCTACAGTAACTATAAAAGTTCAGTCTTAAACAAATCTAACTTTTGCAGGATCAGGCAACTGAAGTAATCCTAACACTAGGCCAAGCGTTCGAAGTGGCTTACCAAATGGCGCTGCGAGAACAATCGAACAGAAGCCGCGTCCCGCAGCCGCCTGCAAAAACACCGACGCATGACCCAATGACCTCGAGCACCAAAGAGAAACCTAATTTAAACCACGGAAGATCGCATTCCATAACTGAAATTAAATTAAACGGACATCAGTTGAAAATCGCACCAATCCCAGCGTCGCTTTCGAATGAAGACTTCCAGTTGGCTGTTAGAGATGGCTCTAAAAGTCCCAGAACACCACTTTTGAAAGCACCAATAGCTTCTACTGAAGAGTTATAAACCGTGATAATGTATTGAGCTTCCATATAACTATAAATATTTATGTTAATAAAACGAGGTATATGCGGTTGTTTTTCACTATTTTACATATTGCAGATATAGACAGGTATAACAGAAAAACAAAACCAAAATAGTGTTAGTAATTGTAATGAATGATATAATAATGTTTTGGAGGGGAATTGAGCAAATTTCATATAGTGAAGTCGGGTCTGTACGTGTCAATAATTTTTTTAAATAATATAGTCTCATGAGTGATGAAATGCGACGAAAGCCTAATACAATTTAAAAATAAATTAAAAACTGCTATTAAAATGTTTTTATTCAGTTGACGAGTACTTCGATGATTCGAAATTAAATAATTAATTGAAATTATTTAATGATATATTGTATAATTATATCCGTGTGCCCTGATCGGGTGTCACATTGATACTGAATTGTATTGACATCTTAATTATTATAATTGTAAATCCTATTTTTGACATGAGGGTTTACGTGTGAATTAAAATTTTATAATTTCTTATTGAATACTCGACATTGGCAGGATTGTCTTTAATAGATATCTTAGCCATGGGCGTAGACAGCCATGGGCTCAGGGTGGGGCAGCAGTCTAAAATAATATGTAACTAGCAAACTATACCCGCGGTCTTACCCCAGTTATTTTTTTTTGTGTCTACTGACGACTGTCGAGTGTGAACTTTCTTACAGATTTTAAGTATTGTAGGTAGTACCCAGATAATCAAGTTTTTAGATTTGGTACCTTACAGGTCAGAGCCAGGGTGGGGCAAGCGTCCCACCCTGCCCCACCCTGGCTACGCTTATGATCTTAGGCCATTATTAAAAGAAGAAGAAGCATTATAATTGTGACATGCAATAAAGATTTGAATTAAATGCAATAAAACGAATGAAATGATAAACTAATTACATTTGACATATGGATAGATTTATGTATCTATTTAAACCGCAAAACTCGTTTTATTAATAGCAATTTTATGGCCTAACAGGTTGTTTTCAGTCTGAAGTTTTTTTTTAATTACTCGTGAGTTATACCATTGTTTTTCAAGTATTATTATTTAATTATTTTAGTCTTAGAATTATTAATTGAACTTCATATAATTCTCAAATTAGGGATTTAAATATAAAAAGGGAGGTGTTTTCTTTCAAATTGCTCGAATTTTAAAACTTTAGCTCTACCGATATTTTATAATATTTCTTGGATATATAAAATGAAAGCACAATTTTGATTATATTACAGTTATTATTTTAAAAATAATTATTGTCGATATACTAAACCTATAATTAATTATAGACTGTACCAAATAAAAAAAAAATTGTAAATAATTTCTTCGTCTCAATATAATATTGCTCAATAGTTATCAAAAATTATAGGATTTTTTTCTAAATTTCTGATTAGTGATTCTATTTAGATATATATAAATAAAATAAACAAAAGCCAAACTAAATTAAAATTGAGATTTTTTAGTATTTTATTTGGTACAGATTATTCTATGCGAGAATTATATTTTAAAAAAAACCACTGAGTTAAATATAGTAGAGAAGCTTTAATACATGTTATTTAAAAAAAAACAATTGATATTGATTTCGTGTCTAGGCGTTATATGTTTTTGTATTTATTTAAAAACATAACAGTATTAATAAGTAAAAATGAAAATAAATAAATAAATCTTGTTTATTAGAAAAATGGCTTCTCTAATATAATTAACAGAATGGTTGTTAACAAGAACAAAATACATGTACGGGAGACAATAATTTTTCAGCGCTATCATGAGTTTAAGAAATACGTACTGGTCGGTCTAATATATTTAAAAGAACGTAGGTACTGTAATAGATTTTTAAAAAAAACAAGTGATTTTATCAAAAATTCTCGCACAGAATAAAAAAAATACTATTGGCATTTTCGACACCGCTTTTAGATAACCATTAGAACAGTGTTTCCCAACCTTTTTTGTGCCATGTCCCACCTTAGCTTTTCTAAAATTCTTATGCCGCCCCTTCCTAAGTAACCAAACACCCAATTGATATTTTGGTCTCGTCAAAAAATTATTTACCGCAATTATTTAAGAATTAGCTTTTTTCGTTAAATTTGGCACCGAAATCTAGCATTGCATTTAAATGGCCCGAAGCGAAAGGGTTAAACTCGTGTCGAGTCCATTTTCGAATTGCCCCCTTAACAATCAAATTGTCCCCCTGTGTGGCGTGGACCCCACGTTGGGAAACACTGCATTAAAACCTTGTTTTTATGATATACAAATTTGTACTAAATAATATTTTTTTTACTATTGAATAGTAAAAATAAGGGCTGTTGTATTTATTATTATAGGTTTGCATGGCTGTATTTCTTAATGATAAGTGAAATGAAGTGAATGCGGGAAATATAACGCACGCTATCGGTAGATTAAACCGCAACCGCAGCTGAAATTTTAACGTAAACCAAACATTGTTTATTTTGTGTTCATATTACGTTTTTTGAGTTTATTTTGATCTCAGTATTGCTGCTTACCCTAATTGTTGAAAGCACCGTGCGTGTATTTCTCGTTAACATAAAAAATCGTCGCGGTTATAGAATTTTATCGGATTATTATTTCGTTTTAAAAAATCTCTCGGTTTATTAATCGTTTTTGTAATTATTTAATATACGTGGTTGGTATAATAAAGATTTTAAATTTTAACTAAACACTAAAAAACACATGAAACCGTCATTTTTCTAAAATCGCGACGAAATAATATTTATATTATATATATAACATGCAGCTATCTTTTAGGCCTAAATATACATATATAATCTCAAAATTATATTTCTAATATTATATTACAGATTTGTAAAGTAGTATTTTAATTATAAAAAAAACTATTTTAATCGGAATTTTTAAACTTTCGCTTAATGTTATACTTGTAATTTTAGATTTTGGTTTTTTATGTAAAAAAAAGTTACTTTAGTTCAGTCAGATTGCTGGCTTCATTCAGCCGCATCTTTGTCTCGTCGTAAATAAAATTTAAAAAAAAACCTTCACAAAGGGATACCCTTATCTAAGAATTGATTGTTTAAGTGAAAAAGTCTTATGATGCGTTGACGCTATTACATAAAACATATCATATCTCAATATTCATAAGGTCCAAAGTTCAAATACCGAGATCGTAAATAAAAGTCGTTTTAAAACATTACTCAATACTTCGGACCTTTAATTATTAAAAATATTTATGAATTAATTTTTCGTATAAGAAAAAAATATTTCGTAATTGATAAGAAATTTTAAAAGTGGCGCTTCCAAAAGTTATTTTTTGCTTTAATTGGCTTGAATTCTGCCTTAAAAGGACTTTAAAGGAAAAATGTCCTTTAACACTAGATTTACCAGCTTAAATATACCTATTTCTACCAAAACCAAAAAACTATATATTTGTTACAAATATATATAAAACTAGCTTTTGCCAGCGGCTTCGCTCGCGTTAAGAAGTATTATTATTAATTAGGTTTAGTTTGTGTGGCTTTACTTTTGTTTAAGTAGTTATCACCATTCCTGTCGTGGGTCATAATTGAAAACTTGCTCCAGTTATTAACCACATATCTGTCAATTTTTAATTTCAGTTCAATCAGTCGAAAATCTAATAAGATTTATACAAACTTTCATCCCCTATTTTATCCCCTTGGGGGTGGAATTGATCAAAATCCTTTCTTAGCGGATGCCTACGTCATAACATCTACCTGCATGCCAAATTTCAGCCCGATCCGTCCAGTGGTTTGGGCTGTGCGTTGATAGATCACTAAGTCAGTCAGTCAGTCAGTCAGTTTTATATATATAGATAATAACATAAAATTCATAAAACTAATTCTTCTGTTATAAATTAAAGAAGATTAGAAGAATTAAAGAAAATGTTAGATGCAGTAGGAATTTTAATTTGATCTTGCAAGATCAGTCATTTTGACTGGTATGGTAAATCTAGTGTTAAATATGATTAACCCTTGTTCGTGATATGTTTATTAAAACTCTGTTATGGTCACGAAGAAACTGACAACAGAATGGTATTCTAATTACTTTTAATTGTTTAGTTATATTCGTGTACAGACAGTCCTCGATCTTACGTCATATCGGAGAATAGTGACGTAAAACGAATCTTAGACCGTTAAAACAAGGGATGGTATCAAAATTTTTACTGCCGTTAAACGAAACGACGTAAAACGAGGACTGGCTGTATTTGAATCATAAAGAATTTTTTTATTCAATGTCTAATCTTATCTTGGAAAAAGAAATCCAAGTAACCACGACGTTTAGCCAGTACATTTGGACAAGGGTCTAATTTTTATGAATAACATTAAATAAGTCGTTTTTCTTTTTTATAATTATTATTATTATTCCGCCTGAAAAATTAAAACTGCAAGAGAAATAATGTGGAAATGACTATAATAATTTTAATTAGTTAATTTAATTGTATTTTACGGTTTAATTATAAAGTTTTATTTAAAAAAATATTTACTATAAATTATGACTAATTTGCGCGTCTCTTTGTGTCTATATAGAAAGGTGATTTGCTAAAAATAAGGTTGTGTACTTTATAACCACGTATAAAATTCTGATTACAGTCTCAATGAAATTTTGTGAACACAACTCAAGTAAAATAGAAAATACCTACTAATATTATAAATGTGAATGTGAGTTTGTTACATTTTCACGCAACAACTACTCAACCGATCATCATGAAACTTTGTACACATATTTTTGGTGGTACTAGAAGTAACATAGGATACTTTTTATTTAAAAAAAATATTTTTACTATAGTTTCCAATCGACTACCAGTAAAATATTGAGTATAGTTCTATTGAAATTATATCTGATACTTATTTAATGACTTAAATGCGAGCGAAGTAAGTAAGTAGTAACATAAGGTTTTAATCAAGTAAATATTTTTTTAAATAATAAAAAACAATCACTGTGTTCATTATATTTATTTAAGGCACCATTTTTTAAAGTTATTTTAGTTTAATTTGTTTTTGCGCACGCACTCCATCGTTTTGGCAAAATATTATGTTTATAATTATTATAATCTTTGTGATATCAAAAAGTAAAAAATTACGATCATTTATATCATTTCTTTTATTTTACGACATCATTTTATTGTTTTATTTTACCATTAGCTATCGCAAGGGGTCTGCAGGCAGCAAACACCTTTACTACACTGGCTTCCATTCAGGTTAATGGTTAACTGTTATTTTATAGTCAAGCTAGTCCTAAAGCCTGACTAAGTCAGATCTGTTTATTAATGCCTTCATTTTTATTTGTTAGACTAAGTTTAATTTAAAATAAAAGCATTTAATGTTGATTTATTTTCCATATCACTATTTTTATTTCATAAAAAAAAACAATCGCACAAAATATAGCGTTATTTAGGTACAATCGTTTAATAATATTTATAATAGGTTTAAAATGTCGATTTTCTAATGTTATTAGCTTTTAAAACTAAATAATTCTTAGCGCTTCTAAAATATTAAGAAATCATACATCATCATTTAGTGATATATGATATTTAGAAAGTTTTAAGCGGCTTACGATCGCGAACAGTAAGCCGTAAAAAGAAATTAATATAGAATGCGTATACAGAGTGATTAAAAACCCTTTGCTAAAGGAAAATAAAAAGAAATAAAAAATTGTATTAAAAATATGAAAACGTATGGACACCCTGACGTGCCTCATAACTGAAGTAGCAGCGAAAAGAAAGACCATTCACCCTGGACATCGAATTATTCGACTACGTAACAGATAATATACTATCTATCTCTTTTAGCAAAGCAATTAGCTCTCTCAGTCTGTTAACATAGATAGGGTGAGCATATGTTCTAAAAACATTGGACAATTTTTTAATTACTCTGTACGCTTATACCTACAATTTATCATTATAATTAAGTATGTTATTAATGTGCCAAAATTTTATTACTCGTTAATTAATATAATCAATTTTTAATAATTGTAGATCGATTTAATGTTTTATAAAATGCAATCTTGTGCGCAGGATCGAAAACTTTTGTTTTATCATTAAAAGTTTTCTTAGTAACTAATAATTGAGATATTGTAACTTTAAATAATGTATAAGCTTTGTGAAATTTATGAAATACTTACAAAAACGTTCGGTTTGTTTTTGGTTCTTGATCTAAATTTGAATTATCTAACTGTATCTCATAGTTAGAGAATCGAAGCTAGTCGGGTGACCACACTGCTTGTACGTGAAGAGGACTGTTTTCAAATAGAAAAGTTCCACAAATATTAAGTTCACTCCTAATTTAGAAACAAAAAGACTACAATAAACGGGCCTAACAATTGAAACAATAATTATTAAACAATAATTAGTGTTCTAATTACATCGAAAATTTATAGTTTTATAATGTCTATAAGTATGTATAAATATTATGTTTTGAAAGTTATTTTTAAAGGTAATAGGACGGAGTTTTAGTAGACTAATACACTCGCTAACTTGGAAACTAGGAGACTTAAAACACGCTTAAATGTAAAGTGCTCAATATACAAAATTGGTGCCTCATTACGGCTCTACTATATATTTCCATAGGGCATGCTATAAAGGACGATCAAGCAGGCCTTGCGGAATAACGTCCGAGTTAACGACAAATGAAAACGATCAAAATGTATATTATGTATTAGGTTATCTCAAATAACACTAAAATAAGGCCTGAATTTATAACCTTAGTTATTATATACCTATATTTTCTTCCGATAATGATTTAATCTCTACAGATACACTTAGAGTTAAGGCCGGTAATTTCAGCATATAAACCATGCAGGTGCTACCAGTAAGGCTACCCAACCTAACACTGAAAGACGAAAGCGGTCATTTGACCTATTGCTATTTTTAAAGTCACAATTAAATTATCAGGCTTTTGTCATCAGGGGGGCTACTCAGGCGCACTTCGGACGAAATTACGGACGTTTCCTACTCAAGAACACTTACGTGATCATTCACGAAATTACGGATTTGACAGCGACGTCACGACGGATAGGCCACACAATGCTTATTTTACGGATATTTGACAGGACTTTTTACGGGCTTATATATCAAAATTCACATAAGCTACAGAGGTGACGGCCGTATCACGAAACTTCGGATACGCCTGAGTAGCCCCCCAGTTACAACAATAGAAAGTGTTTTCAGGAAAGCTTTCTCCACCAACACTGCCTAATAGGTGATTGTATAATTCCGTGTCATATTTATGTGTAATTTTATAATGTTCAATTGTTTTATATGTGTTTATTTAAATAATACAGAAATACTAATGTTTAGTTTTAATCTGAGGGGCTACTCAGGCGCACTTCGGACGAAAATACGGACGTTTCCTACTCAAGAACACTTACGTAATCATTCACGAAATTACGGATTTGACAGCGACGTCACAACGGATAGGCCACACAATGCTTATTATACGGACGTTTGACAGGACTTTTTACGGGCTTATAGATCAAAATTCACATAAACTATAGAAGTGACGGCCGTATTACGAAACTTCGGATACGCCTGAGTAGCCCCCCTGACACGAAGTTATGCAATGTTAAATCCAGTTAATAAAAAAATAAATATATATTGTAGTTAAAATATAAAGTTTTTAAAATAAAACATTATTGTATTGTATATAAATACGTAATTATAACGAAATAAAAATTATATTACAGAAACATTTTGTTTTATTTATTTTTATAATAATAATGGTCGCAACTACGATAATTATGAAAACTAAACAAGAGATATGCGTAGTTGAGATGTCAAATAAATTCATTTGATTCCAAAATATCAAGCTCCCATCTTCAAATTATCTATACCAGGGGTGACTAATTTTTCACGAACCGCATTTAAATACGTATTTATAAAGTATTAAAAATGTTGCACGTAGTCTTTCATATTTGTTGTCAGTGATTTAAAAGACATTTTGAAACACATACGAAACGACATTTTAAAAAAAATATAATAGCACAAAAATGAAAAGGGAACTCGGGTACCTACATTTATTGAGAGTCACAAATAAACCTTCAAAGAGCCGCAGATTGGCCACCCCTGATCTATACTACACCAAATCTGCACAAAAATATTTACAAACTCCTCAAGCCGGCATAGTGGATACGTCTGCTTGCTTCCATTTTCTTGTGGCAGCTGTTGTTAGGTTATACGTCATTGTCACGTTCTAGGAGCGGATTTAAAAAATAAATACGTTCAAAGTAAAAGTATAAATAATTTTCAAAAGGAAATCCATTACTGCTAATTACAAAATCAAGTTAAGTGCGGCTAAAACAAAAAAATATGTTAGTTCCATTGTCTCCGTATGGTATATTTTTCGTGTGGCTTTACCCCTACAGATTTAAGGGGAGGTCAGTTCTAAGCACTCCATCAATTGTAGCTAATCGTGTGGAATATTTCAGCTTAACTAATTACCCCTACATCGAACCTTTTTTAGGCTAAACTAATGATTTGGAAGCTATTAAGCTTTTTTGCCTGTAACTGGATGTGACTTTACAGAAATTTATTATTTGGATATTTTGTTTAAAAGAAATTCTTGCTTAGCTTCAATCGCAACAACCCTTAGCAAAGAAATAATAATTGATTTATTTTTGGGATATTAATTTTTTATTTTATTGAAAGCCCAGCAGAGGACCACACTCCGCCTGATGTTAAGCTAGAGTGCGGTCCATGAGCATAGACAATTGTTACCACAGACAGATGTCCGCGCGCAACAGTCGACTCCACTATGCCGGCTTGAGGAGACGAATGTGCTCTGTCCAAGTTGACAGGCCACACTCCACTCGTTATAAAGAAACTATCTTATCTTACTGCAAAATTATTGATTATATGAGCGATGGAAATGCGTGGTTAAACTAGTGTTTGAGCTTGGCTTACTGTTGTCTTACTAGAAGGATTTTTGACTGAATTTAATGTAGTATAGGTAGGTATTGTTATTTACATTTTTTGTTAATTATTTCATATACAAGCTATGAATGACGAGTTTCTTGTGGTATTCTTCTCGTCGCACGCCTTTCAGAAGTCACGATAGAGTCTAACGAAGAGCAATTGCACGGCTTTAGTAACTAAACTATTTTCATTTTATATAACAGTCCATAAATATGCAAAATCTATTCTTAAAAATATGTTTGTCAAAAATATTTCCGTTGTGGTAATTCACTATTTATGTATACAAGTGTACCTACAGCGTCATATGGTTGCGAGTGTACTTGACTCGGATGTAGCCACTCAAAGGGTAGCAAGAGGGTAATGAGGGTTGTTACAAAACTTACTTATATTTTAATTAAGACAAAAAGTTATAAGATTATTTTTTTATATACCGGGTGATTCAGTTGAATTCACTTTTTCAGCACCAAACTTTCGATAGAATCATCCTTTATAATCACTCTTAATATATTTAGTAGAGATGTGCCGATTATGACTTTGGCCGACTAGCCGACTAGCCGATTAGTCGGTTGTAAATAAGCCGACTAGTCGGCCGACTAATCGGCCCAGCCGACTACGGTTTAGGGGATTCCCGTGACGCTTCGTTTACAGCTGATTCGCTGCAATTTCTGTCACTACTGACACGTGGACAAATATAAATAACAAAGAAAGTTTTTTGAGTTTTACAGCTCACTAGTTTGACGATAGTTTCAAATGTCATCACGCAGTATTGCAATTTATGACATTAAATATTATGTTGATTTGTTTTTTAATCAAGATACTAATTTTGTTTGATAAATGTCATCAATAAGTTTTCTTAACAAGGAAGTAACACATACATTTTATTGAGAAATATACACAAAGTAATAAGCCGGATAATCGGCTTTACCGACTAGTGGCCGACTAGTCGGAACATCTCTAATATTTAGTAATTTTGAGAAAACCATTTCAACGATTTTCGCATTAATAAAGTTTCTACTTGATTTGGCAAGATAAAATGAACAGATTGCGTTATAATATATGGAATTATAAAAATGTTTTGATGACAACGCAGCATCTTCCTTAATAAACATTTAATAATATTTTTACAAAAGATTTTTTGGAGATACTAATGTAAAATAATAATGCAGATTTAAATAGCCTAAAAATATAATTATCATAATGAATAGTAACTATAAAAGTAAAAGAAAAAACAAGAAAAATAACACTGACAGAATAAATGTCAAACCCTAAAATCTTCTTAAATTAGTATTTTCAGCTTGTAGAGAAGACTGCCACAACTTCTTCAAAATCATAATCAAAAATGCTTATTTCGCATAGGGCTTCTAGGCTTTTACACAAAGTAAGAATCTCGCAAATGACGAGAAGAAATCACGAGAAACTCGCCAATCATAGCCAGTACAACATTATAGTTAGTATTATTAGGTACATCTTGCTTGCTTAGGTTTAATTAATCATTTTAAAATTTTACTATCTCGATTAAAATAAATCAAACACGTTAGTAACTTTAGAAAAATAAAGAAAATAAATTTAAATATTGGTAATGAAAATAATGAACCTTTAAAATTTATGTAAAACTGGCTTTTACCCGCGGCTTCGCTCGCATTTAAGTCATTAAATAAGTATCAGAGATCATTTCAATAGAAATGAATCAATATGATTCCAAACAGCTGAAACTATAGTCACTTGGAAACTATAATAAAAAATAAGTTTTTTTTAAAACAAAAAGTATCCTATGTTACTCCGAAAATATGTGTACAAAGTTACATGATGATCGGTTAAGTAGTTGTTGCGTGAAAACGTAACAAACAAACTCACATTCACATTTATAATATTAGTAGGGATTATATCTAGAGTTTTCGTTAGGTTAGTAAAGGTCCGATTATTGTATTAAAAAACCTATTAACTTCAAGTGTAAGCAAGCAATTAAGTAAACAGTTGGTTACAACGCACTTGTAACATCACGGCAAATGCAAAAGGGGTGGGCAGCTCTTTCAATATTACATTATACCACTCGAGTATGTAAGCACAAAGTTAGTAAATTGTTTCTATTTCGTTTTACAAGTGGGTAATTTGAAAAGGGGAACAGTTTTTCTATTCTCTGAATAATACCAGGAATACATATAGTATAAGAACTTGCCTTCAATATGCGAGCTTTAGGAGTGTGTAATTGAAAAGAAATTCAGATTTTTTCTAATTAATTGTTTCAGGCGTTACTTTGCGGAAATCTATATTAAAGAAAATTATTTAAAATTTTCCTTCATCGACCTAATGTAGCGGGAGTTATAAGCACAATAATTTTAAATAATTTCCTTCAGGTTTTTTCATTGTTCACAAATCACCGAAACTAGTCTTACTCAATCGACTGTCACTTCAAGACTAATTAATAAAATCTCATTAAATTTGACATTAGTAGTTCATTACGAGAGAATTAATTGTTCGATTGCAGCGCCATCTACATGAGAGGCTCGAGATTTTTTAGTACATCAGTATAAGACGATTTAATATCCATGGTAACCATTCTAAATTGGAGATTGCACATGCAATTTTGAGGCCCGATTACCTACTTACATGCTCATCATATCCGGCGACCAATGATGCGGTTGTTGATGAGAAATTTGCCGCCCGATCAACTGGAAATATTGTGGACTAACGTTAGACATGATGTAGTCAAAGTTTGAAATAGGGTTTTACTAAATTAAGACAATTTCTTTTGAAGGAAGAAATACTTTGGTGGTCCATTATTTATTATTTTTATAATTTAATTTAAATTAATTTTAATTTAATTTAATTATAATTTTTATGTTAATTATTTTATGTACATGCTGTAATTAACGTGTTTCTTCTGGTATTATTCTTGTTTCTGAAGCTCCAATGCAAATAAATTATTTTAATTTCATTAAATAGTGTTGTAATTATGTCCACTATAAAAATCACAAGCTCATTAACACATTCGTCTATTTGGTTGCACATTTTAGGAACTACCCTCAAACGGTCTCCCGCATGCGTTTCCTAGTTACAATGTAAACAGTTTTATGGTAAATTGACCGATAAAATTTGTATTATGTTTATTCCTGTATTGTTATTCTATATATTCTAAAAAATAACAACATATTATCTTAAATCCGGAAATATTGTAAAATTACTACATTGCTACTTTGACTGTAACATATTTTTGATTATGAGCACGGGGATACATAAGCAGTGATAGGTTTAGATAAAATAATTTTAACATTACTACTTTAACTAAACTACGTACTATGGGTATATTTATATATTTTTTATATATTTTTTCTCCTCTCTTCCTTACATGTATTTGGTTCTTGTTTTTTTTTTTATATTTATTTTCATTATATTATAAATAAATAAATAAGAAATAGACAGACGCTAAAATTCCGAGTTATTTATATAAATCCGTGATATTTCCGAAGTTAGCAGTTATAGATAATCTCTGACTGTTCTGATACGTGGAAGACATCTTCAATAAGAATGCTGGCCCTTTCTAGTGAAGATTCCAGAAGCAGTACAGATTCTATCAATACACTATTATACACTATTTTCAAGTACGTGTATAGTATAGTATAGTGTATAAGTATAGTGTGGGTACTTATAAAATATACAATATACTTAATATTTATAAAACTAACATAGATTTCAACTATGATTATTTAAACAAGCGTTTTACAATCTGTGGGTCGCCGACTGAAAGAAAAAGGCAAGGTTCTTACATTACAATAAAAACACAATCTTAGTGAGAAGAATAAACTTGTTTATTTTTCAAAAGTTTATCAAATCGAGGTGCTATTTTTGAAACGTTAATAATCAATCCATCATCTTTTTAGTTTTAATATCTAAATATAAATGACAAGGGGTTCGCCACAATTTTTTAACACGTAAAGGGGTCGAGAAATCACAAAGATTGAAAAACACTGCTTTAAACTATCCAAACAAAAACAGTCATGGCAAATTCCACAAGGCGAAGGGCATGAAGTTATATAAATTTGTATTCGCGGCTTACATGGCAATACGGCGTGCGTCAAAGAATTTTATGCTACGCCGACCATCCTAGCAATAAACATGTTATTCACATACCTGCCTACATTAATTTATGTTATGTACAATCGAACAAATCATCGCTTTGCCATTTTATTAAACAAAACAATTTAACATAATTTGGAACGTGTTTTTTTGGGTGTATTAAATAAAAAATGTACACTTAATTAAATAATATCAAACGAATATTAAGTAAATTCCACTAGCTCCTTTTACTAAGCAAAAGAAAAAGTTGATTTGTTTGCAACACTTTATATCGACTTGAAAAGACGTATGTACAAACATACATAATTTCTTTTTACAGAAGCTCCAATAGATGCTAATAAAGCCTAGTACATAAACCAAAATTACTAATTTTTAATTGGATTCTTTTATATTAGCCTAGTGTATGACCACGTTCCACTAGATGTTAAGCTAAAGTGTGGTCCATGAACAACAATCGCTTCCACTAAGCCGGCTCGAGGAGACGATATATACATCCCTACTACATTATAAATGTGAATGTGAGTTTGTTTGTTACGTTTTCACGCAACAACTACTTAACTGATCATCATGAAACTTTGTACGCATATTTTTGGAGGTACTACAAGTAACATAGGATACTATTTATTTTAAAAATGTACTATAGTTTCCAACCGACTATAGGTACAGCTGTTTGAAATCATATTGATTCATTTCTATTGAAATGATCTCTGATACTTATTTAATGACTTAAAAATGAGCGAAGCCGCGGGTAAAAGCTAGTATTATATATATTTATTTATTCAAATAATGACTGTCACAGGAATTAATTTCACGACTGTACACACGCACGTAGGTGCTAATTACATGTTTCAGTGGAGCGTGTGTTCTACACTCGTGTTTAAGATTTGAAGTGAACTACATTTCTGCAAGTTCTCGAAGTGTGTGGGTGTTTAAGTTCCCCAGCCGTTTTCACATCATGTATATATAGTATGTATAAGTGACCTAAGAAAAGACAAGCTGTTAACAAATGCTAGACCAACTCATGAACTGTGGGCTTATCACGAACTTTAGTCTGGCTTTCGAACCGAATTCGATTCAAGCGATTTGTATGGAAATTTGAGCAGCGCCACCGCGTGCGGATTTGGAACTACAATATTTTAGATACTTTTTGTTAATCTTCGAACGTCTCGATCTTTCGTTCATTTGATAGATTGCTGGTGCTCGTTAGTCGTTAGTAAAAATTCATGATCCCGATTGCTAATGGATCCGTCTTACTTGTGACAGCTCGATTCGAAAGCCAGACTAAATTCGTGATTAGCCCACAGGTTTAAATGAAATGAAAATTGTTTATTATTATAGCATAGGCACTAAAGGCGCTTTCCCATCGTTTCGACTTTCGGAAACGTATGACGAGAAGAAGACCACAAGAAACTCGGTTTAAACTGGAACTAGCATTTTACTCTTAAAAGTTTTTTTTATTAGGTACTAGCTTTATTTACACTAATTGTATTACATTTTTAAAGATATACTAACATTATATTGTATAGTCTATTATTGCCGGCTCCTCTTGTTATCCCGATCGTTTAATTTAATAAAAATATCTTTAACACTGGAATTACCAGCCGGTCAAAATGACCATGACTTGTGCGTGCAAAGTATTAAATATAATTCAATAAATTGATTGTAGAATTGTAAATAATAGAATCGTTTACAAAAAATAACGAGTAGGGTTGTATATAAAAGTCTTGTGAAGAATTTTTAAAATTAAGTGGCCTGAGCCTAGCCGGTACAGTGGAAGTGCCTACTAACATGAAGGAGAGTACAATAACATGTCACTATAATCAAATTTCGTAGTCTATAACTGAAAGGAGATTAAAACGAAAATATCCAACAAAAGTGGACTTATTATTGTTGTCGAAGTTATTTCATGAGATTTAGGAAATATATTTTCGACGTCAATATTGAGGTCGTGGGAGACAACACGTGATCTTTTTCTCTACCAATATTAACATGGATCACTGTTACTTTGGATATGTTATTATTATTATTATTATTATTACTAGCTGATCCGGCGAACTTTGTTCCGCCTTAGAAGCAATAAATAAGCAGATTTTAGATTTTATTAATTCAATTTTTTATTAGAAAAAACAAATAAATAAAATCAAATATTTTAATGATTCTTTATTGTTCATGTATTTTAGTGCATAGATTGCACTCTTCTCTTCACTTTGTGATAGACGACAACATTACTCCTTCCAAAAAGGAAAGCTCAATATCCAAAACGCGCAAGGATTTACGTCGTCGTGAGGAACGACGTAGTGCCTCGTTTATTGCTGCAGATGTTGAGAGTTGAGTTGAGGCTATTCAAGATCCTGCTGTTGAGCGTTAGGAGGCTCAGCTGATTTGTCTCCGTGTCCATTTGATAAATTTTGTTGTGTGATTTGAGTTAATGCACCAGGTTGATAAGTGAACGTGTCCGGTAAAACATGATCATTGACATCACCCCTACCTCGTTTTGATCCACGACTATAATAGGAATAATTCTTCGGCTTCTTGTTGTTACTCACAGTATCGTTTTTCGTTTCCAAACTGTTATCGTTACGAATGACATCATTATCATCGTTGTTCTCATCGTTAGTTTCTCTTCGCCTAAGTTGATCAGAGTGTTTCCGTTTGATTACTCCGTTGTTCATTTCAACTCGAGTCAAGTTGGTCTGGTTTTCAAGTTTTCAAGTCTTGGTGCGTTTTGATATAATCCTTGGTTCAGAGCCTTTCCCTATAAATTTGTTAACCCAGACTATGTCTCCAATCGAATATTCTGGTGGAATAGTTTCTTTAACTGATGGCCTGAGTTCCTGGAATAACCTAACTCTGTCAAGATCTTCCTTGACGCTTCACTTAAGAAGATCAAACGTAGTGCGCATTTATCTTCCAAACAGCATTTCGCTTAGTTGGTATCATTACCTTAGTTGGCGAATCTTTTTTATTCACTGGATATGTTTGGCTGCTTTCATTGTCGCTAGATTCGCTAGACGTGTTGTGTCGTGCTAGGCGTCTCGTTCGAAACTATTTATGCATTGCTTTGCCGCTACTAATGTACACTTTTGAGAAGTGTTTGTTCTTCCCGCATAACCTACAGCGTTTGCCTCTGACTGGACATTCTTCTAAATTATCGTGATAGTCTCCCCCGCAGAAGACGCACATTTGATTGTTTTGTAGTTGACGTTTCCTCGATTTCAAAGTATCGTTACTTCTCGTTGTTCGTATAAAATGTTGCATTATTAATAAAATATAAATGCAGTTTTAACATGAAAAAGCTGTTTATTTTCAACCACAATGACATAAGTGACAATTGTATTTTATTTATGTAACAACTTTATGTATCAGTTTATTGTTAATTATAAATTATTAAGACCATTAATCGAAATATAAACTATCCTATATCTCAAGTTAGACCAAATTACACATAAAATGCCAACTTTCATCGAAATCGGTTGACTTGGTGAAGAGTTCACTGGGAACATACATATGACACTGGATTTTTATATATTAAGATTGTATAATTGTCTGCAGATATTTATTTACATACAAATCAGCACTGTCCACAGAAATATACTATGACTAGTTCTGTAGGTAAAGCATGATTGTATGGTTTTGTATTATTATTATCAGTACAAAGTTTCTTATGCAAGAAGACATTAAAAATTAAAATTCATTTGATTTTTTTTGTTAATTATTTTATGTACAGCCTATAATTGACGAGTTTCTTACGGTATTCTTCTCGTTATACGCCTTTCCGAAGCCATTGTAGAGTCTAACGATGAGCAAGCGCACGCCTTTAGTGCCTATGCTAATAAACTATTTTCATTTCATTAGGTAGGTATATCTTTTTTGTTATTATTTCAGATGTTTAATATCATAACTTAAAAATTAATAAGAGCTATAGGCACATAAATTTATGTATATATTTATTATAAATAATTTTAAAAAACAATTTCTGTTCTGAGTATAGTATGTTTGTGTTGGTCTTGTCTTGATGGTTCTAGCTCTGTTTGTTTGGTAATAATAATATATACTAGTCCAATACGTTTTATAGATTCATGTGAGTCAGCCTATAACCCATTCCATTGTCGTTCCGCGATCTCCACAGAATACAAAGTTCTGGATAATGCCAGCTTATTGCTCTTGTCTTCGATAACTCCGCGTTGGTCATTGAAGCTTGAATTCACGCGGATTTCCTCTTTATTTAAGAAAAAAATGCTATTCCGAATTCGCCACCCGTGAGAAGCATTGTGAGGATGGTTTTGTATTACCAGACTTTCAGGGTGACAATCAATTTGGCTTCAAATTTCAGGATAAATATATATACTACATTAAAAAATAAAGTAACTTATATATCACATGTACTTTCATTATTTCAGTACAATTAACTAAATCAACTAAACTAACTAACTAAAAGAAAAAGCCCTGATATAATAAAAAACTGAATTATGTGTATTTAATAATAATCATATTGCAATGTAATTTACGTGGCAATATTTAGATGTAACCCATTCGCAACCAACATCTAAGTCCTCATTCGAACGTCCCTCGCGTTTCTCTTTTCTTTCATTCCAAATTCAAATTTACGGTTTTATTTATAAAAATAAATATAAATGCTGTTAATATCGCCGCCGCAACCTCTTTTCTATCGATGACAGTAGGGAAAATATAATTTTATTGATAGACAATTTAAGAAAATATATCTAACTAGTTTTTTTTTCATATTTCATAATAATCTCGAAAAAAATGCGAAAACCATTGTCACACTATCAAATCGGAGAGATTAAATTATTTCCTATAGAAATATGTCCTGGATGACGGGGAAGACATTCGGGATAATTTCTCTCACTACGGTTATTTCGGAAATCGAACGTGGTACCTTCCGTTGCTTAATCGATTCTCTGAAAACGGCTGAATGGGTTTTTATTAAGCTTTACTTTGTGTGTTGTGACTGGATTAATATCCTATACCTCTCCACTATGCCTGCCTATCATTTACTAGCTAATTTATGAAAAATGCAATGACTAAATAAATAAACTTCCTCACCCTTCCCCGCTCCCCGCTTCCCGCTTCCAACAGCTATTTTATTCAAAAATTCAACGGCTGAAAGAGGACGTATAGCTATTGGTTACTGGCTGATTAGACCTTATTTTTTAACCTTTTAATGAGGGACCATTTGATAAAACTCTCAACTGTTTCGTAGTAATGTGTAATAAATATAAATAAAACACACATAAAATTGTTTCAAATCGTACTTATTAAAGAAATAACGGAAATAGTATATTTTTTACCAGAAGTGTTATGTTACTGTATAAGAAATTGTAAATTATAAGTATAGTACTATAGTTGCATAAATAAATTTAAGATAGCTTTATGGACCACCTTCTAGAGACCACCGGTTAAGCACCACTGAATTTATTTAATTAGGTACTTACAATTATCGAATACGAACAAAAAGAAGACATGATAACAAACAACTTGCTATATGTGCGACAAACCAAGCGATCATATGTGAATTCACTCTTCACCATATTTCAGCCTTAATGGCGAATTAGATAAGACGGTGAGTCCTTATTTTCTAATCTATCGTTAAGATACACTAGATTTACCAGACCCGTCAAACTGACTGGTCGTGCAAGATCAAATTAAAATTCCTACAGCATGTAACGTTTTCTTTAATTCTTCTAATCTTCTTTAATTTATAACATAAGAATTAGTTTTATGAATTTTATATTATTTTATATATATTTGTAATAAATATATACTTTTTTTTGGTTTTGGTAGAAATAGGTATATTTAAGCTGGTAAATCTAGTGTTAAATACATTATCTGTTAATCTAACATTGATTTTAATTATTAAAAAATACACTCCACTTAATCTGCTACAAATATTATGAAAAACAAAAGACAACAGACGTCTAATAATTAATAAGTGAATCAGCATAAATTAATTATAAAACACAAAATTATGAATCGCTCTTAATTTACAGAATATTATATTATTATATATTAAGGGTTTCTGAAGACGGGAAGGCAACCAGCGGCGCGTACATCGCCAAGACGTTGTGTCACGCGAACCGTGTGATATCCCAACCAATCTCTCATACAGGCTGCTTTTAATATGATTTATTATATTATACTGCAAAAAATTCTTTACATTTTATTATCTTAAACAAGTCTTAATTACAATCTAATATATAAAAATGAATGTTTGTCTATATGTCCTTTATAGAATCGTAAACAATGCATTTAATCATGTGATGATCTTTAGCACAGTTGCTGTGCATGAGCCCACGAAGGTTTCTGAGTTGGTACAACCAAGTTTCGACAGATGGCGTCACTGTCATTCCAATGAATTTCATATATTGCCGTGACAGCTCACATTGAACAGACAATATTGTCGTTAAATGAACAAAATCAATAAAATGACTCAAAATGAATTAAATATTTGTGTAATGTCTTTCCTTCAAATTTATTTTAGTTGGTGGCGTAGCAACGCGCGCAGGGCACAGCTACTTACAGTATATAGGATGTTTATAATAAGTGATACTTCCCCATAACGGAATGCTGGTCAATAACCAATTACAATAAAAAGGGCACCCTTTATAAAGATTTTCAGAATTTGAAATAAATCGCATTACACTCTGACTCCGTTCTTTCATAAACGTCTAGAAGCTGAAATATGCAAAACTTTTGTTGTCCTGAAAATTTTCGTTAATACATTTCGTATTTCCGTCCCGTTTTAATTTACCAACTGTTTTGTGAAGACGCCAGAGAGATGAAAATTTGAAATTATGATTGTGATAAATTAATCGTTGATTTAATTTGTTTTATCAAATTCATTATGAGAAGTTACTCAAGAAATATAAATTCACTACAAATATACTAACATAGTACCAAGCCTTTTTAAAAAACTAAAATAGATGTAATAACGAAAATACCTCAGCCAAAAAGTACAATCACAAGACTAATTTTAACTACAGAACACATTAATTTATAATTATTTATTATTGAACCTAAAGCGACGTTTATTGATATATCCCATCCGACCTGAAAATCTCCAAAAATCTCTACTTTATTTAGACTAGGCAACTAACATATTATTCAGATAGTCTGTAACCCAAATAGCTAGTAATTCATGTGTAAAAAATCACATCGAACTTATTCGTGATCGACAATGATTAATGTTTACGATTTTTGGTTCAGGATTAGAAAAAAACTGCTCTGTTTCAACGACTCGGCGGACTATAAAACAGCATGGAGACGACTTATTTAAAATTGTAATTATCGATAAAACAATTTTTTTTTATTCGTCCAGTTTAGGTAGTCCAAGACTGCTTTTGCATTTGTTAAAAATCTTCTCAAAAACTATAGCCTCTGTTCTTGGGCTTTATCCGTCATTGTATCTTATTCTTGATTCCACCCATCTCCTTCAGAGGGCGCTTCTCTTTTCATAGAGAAGCAAGGTTATCTGAATATATAGCAATGTGAGTTTCTTGTGGTATTCTTCTCGTCATACGTCTTTCCGAAGTCACGGTAGAGTCTAACTATGAGCAAACGCACGCCTTTAGTGCCTATGCTAATATACGATTTTCATTAGAAAAAATAGCTTATAAACTTCAGATTCAGTACAAATATATGAGCACTTAGTGTCTTTCAATTATGAGTAAAAAGTACTTGCGGCGAAAAAAAAATACACTTAAACGTCTCAATATACTTCTATAATCTCATGACAATTGATTTTGGCGACATCTGGCGGAAGTAATAGATTTTTTTCAGTCAACTGAAGGTGAAAATTTAATTTATAGCCGCGGTGGTGAGAAATACTGAAAAAAAAACCACATCAAACGCTTGTCTTTCAGGCTCAACTTATATTCAATTTTGTGGTCTTGTACGAAAGATTAGGTACTTATTTTTTTTGTACTATTTAAGAGATCTCATTGTTATGTGTATTACAAAAAACTATAAGAAACATATAAATATTATTTACTTTTTTTTTCTCTGAATTAAAATTCAGTTTTTTTAAATTAATTATTTCATATATAGGTTAAGATTGACGAGTTTCTTGTGGTCTTCTTTGTCGGGTCTAATGATGAGCAAGCGCACGTCTTTAGTGTCTATGCTAATAAACTATTTTCATTTTCATCTCAAAACGGCCGTGTTAATGACTTCACTCATAGAATTATAACATGGAAGAATGTTACTAAAAATCTTATTAAGTATTGAACCAGATCTTTGAATTTTTGCCCTTAAATGGTTGACGGCAAAACTGAGCAACTACCCTACATGATATAAATGAATATAGGATAGGACCACATACGTTATTATAACGTTTAAAAAATATAAAGTTAAGGTTAGTAAATTAAAATTAGTTATGTCCTAAAATGGCTTGAAATTTAGTTTTAAAAACACTTAGTATTTTGTTAGTATTATACATGCTCACACGCATGTTTGGAAGTGTAATTAAATTCAATTCAAACTCTTTTCTGTAAATGACAACCATATTTGGAGTTGTTATTTAAAAAATATATAGTAATTATATTGTTACGTACAAAGTTGGGGGTAAATAGCTAGTATATTATAACATTTGGAACCGGAAAGTCAATAAGACATATTTGAACACAATATAGACATAAATAGTTTGGCATAACCGAGCTACCAAGTGACGGAGTTTCCCTTCTCCGCAAATTTACGCATCTCTTCACTTCAACACAGACTTTCTCGCACAACTACGAGCCACTTTGGTCGCTACATAACTAAGATTTAAGGCTTGAATTCGCGTGCCAGCCTCCGCGTGAATGAATCCAGTCGTCGTATGTGAGCGTGCGAGTTGGCAGCAAGTTCTCGTCGATCGTCACTTTGTGCAAAACTGTTTGAAGTTAAAGGAATTTAGTTTATTACATTTTCACGTGTTTTGATGTCTTTACTTCATACACCAACTTGTGTTTAATATCTTAAATTATTATTTACTGAGACGTAATATAGTTACAACTCATAAATATATGAAATAGGTAAACCACCACTTTCAAGCGGAACACCCGTGAAGTGACCTAGTCGCGTTTCGGGATCAGCTTGGAAGTAGCCGAGATTAACGAGAGGAGTGTGCCCTGTCAATTTGGACAGAGCACATTCGTCTCCTCAAGCCGGCATAGTGGAGTCGACTGTTGCGCGGATCAGGCGGAGTGTGGTCATATGCTAGGCTATCAATAAAAAATAAAAAAAAAACGAAAAACAAATGAAACCCACATCCTAATTGTAACTACGCGTTTACTAAAAACAAAAGAATAACACATGTCGTTTGAAAATCGATTGTATTCTATTTTTAAAATTAATCTTTCAATTACGTGAAACAGTACTATTGTATTTGCAAAATATTAAACCTTATATATTATCACCTATGAAACTTCAACTTGTCATCTCGCTGTTGTAAAGCTTTCTGAACGTCGGATTAAATATAAATAGTAAGCTGTAAAGAATGTTTTAAAATTGTTAGAAACTTCTATTTCCGTTTAGGAAATAGGGGGCCATTCAAGTATTACGTAAGCAGATTTTTTATAAATTAATAATCATTGGTACCTATATGCATTTTTCTTTTAATGTATTCTTTTTTTCATTGATATAATTGCTGACGTAATCACGATATCGACCCCCCACCCACCATGTCATCAAAAATAAGCAAAGCAAAGACTCCCCCGCCCCCCTCAAACGCTTACGTAATACTTGAATGACCCCTAGTACCTAAATTAATAAGATATAATTATTTGATATACTATGGGGTTTATTTTGGTTTATTTAACACCACGTTGGAACCAATATGGTAACGGTAAAATTTTATACATATTATTATTGTTACAATAGGACAATTTTCTTAATAATATTATTCCAAAGTTTTGGAAACAAATCCGTTTCCATTTCTCATTCCGCCCTTCCTCGTAATTCCGAAGTGTATCGACGCGTACGCATGACGCACTGACGCAATGATCATTCCGTTTTCAGCTCCACTGAAAATTCTTGCTTCGCTGAAACTGAGTTTCAGTTTTCACCCTATATAAGGGTTGGTTGTGGAGGAAAAAATACAGTCAGTATTAGGATTTCGTGTGGATAGTTTCATTTATTTTCAGATTCTTCAGCTTAGTTCAATTGTTTTTTGGTTTAGTGTTGTTTGTCTTAATTGTGGATATCGATTGTTTATTGATTTTATCGATAAAGTTTTAGTGTTAATTTTGTAAATAATTTTTATTTTCACCTGAAAAAAAGTTAATATTAAAAATAAATCTTTGGATCGAACCTGGAGCCTCACGAGTGACTAGCGCACTACCATACCATCCATATAGAGGTATAGTACAATGAAATCTATTATATCTATGTGGTAGCAATTATTTTTGCTTATTATTATTATTATTATGCAATTCTGTAATATTAGCTATTTAATAAAATAAATCAATAAAATGTGCCAAGAAGTTCATTGCTTCTTTGCAGGTGCTCGTTTTTCATTTTATTGTGGGTTGATACCTAATTTTAATTTATGGATTGTTAAAATTTTATGCTTTATGTTATTATTAACTATGATTGACCAGTTTCTTGTGGTCTTCTTGTCATCACGCCTTTAGTGTCTAATATAGTAAATTATTTTCATTTCATTTTGAGTTATTTTACAATGTACATTTCTACATGAAAAGTACAACAAATGTAGGTACATAATTTACGGTTAGGTAGCTAGGAAACATTCATTTTGTAAAGTCACAGAGTAATGTATATTCTGATATATTTGCTGTGGGCCATGACTTTTCGTGTCCATCGGTCCGTGCGGGACGTCTGCGGTTACTCTAGTGATGTATTCACTAAAACATTATCGATAGTTTATTGAATACATTCGTAACGGCACTAGTTCTTATTTAATAAAATAAAAATTGAATTAATAGAAAATATCAAATTATATCCAATGTCTAACACACTTTTAAAGGCTTTTTATTGTTAATTTATTTGGACTGGTTCAGTTTATATGTATGAACGTAGCACATGAATAAACAAATGATTACAAAAGATTATCTGCCGCGTAATGTCAAATTTATTATTTATTATTTTTAATTAAGCAAGACAAACATTTTAATTAAATAACCTTAATAGATATTCCAAAAAAAAAGTGTTTTATAAAATGAAATCTTCATCGATAAACACACCCGAACATCACTAAATCCTCACCTCGTATTTACCCTGCACCTCGACCGTTTTTTTCTTCGTACTTTTTTCGTAAAAGAGCAAAAAAGCCGGAGATAGAATGATATAGAAAACTCTCCCGTAATGAGTGAAAAAAATCCAAGTATTAAGCGCTTTTTACATGAATAAAGTTTCTTAGCATCAACTTACTTAACCTGGATTACTTTGTTAACACTAGGTTTACGGGACGCGTCAATTTGACGCATTTTGACTTTTATCAGAGAATTACCAAAAACTGTTTAAATTTAATTTTATCTCTTTGTATGACTTTTATTCATTGATCGAGGGAAATATGTATTGAAGTGTATTTTCTTTAAAAGTGTTGAATTACTGAACTTATCTATGTGGTATACCTATCTCTACGATATGCGTCAAATTGACGCGTTTTAGTAGAAGTAGGTATATAGGAAACGTCCGTAAACCTAGTGTTAAATATCGATTGAAGATTTGACAGCAACTACGATAGCTGCAAATGCGTCGTAAATAACATTATATGCTAGAGTCTGACGATGAGCAAGCGCACGCCTTTAATGCAAATGCTAATAAACAATTTTCATTCATTCACTACATTATATATTTAGTTGACTTATATTTATGTATTTTATTTATCCAAATTGCATTGCCCAATACTATTACTGCTTCTTCTATGACAATTGGTTATCTGGAAGAAATTACTTTTAGTGATAAGATCGCCAATTGCTCTAAATCTGCTTCCTATTGTTGTTGTATTGTTATTACTATGTTTTAAAGCAATAAAGTATTTATTATTATTACATTTATGGTTATATACGAGCTAATACTAAGTGCGGGAGATATATAAAACTAAAGTATTTCTTAAGAATTTTTAATATTAAATATTATATTAATAACTATGCTAATATCTAAGTAAGATATTATTGAACAAACGCTCATTAAAAAGGTTTATTATAAAATAAATGACTATCTTGGTGACAACCTGCGTGACTGAGATGATTGTGTGTATGTTGGTGAGCTTATATACTTAGGTACTAGCTTTATTTGCATTTTTAAAGATGCTTCATTTAAAGCTAAGCAAGAATTGTAGCTACTAACGTTATATTGTACAGACTATGAATTCTTCTCGTCATATATATGCTTTTCTGAAATCTCTTTAGATTCTGATTATGCGTAAAAGCCTAAATAAAGGTTTTTGATTTATACTTTGACTAAGTAATTATTCGATGTGCATGATCCTCAATGTAAACAAGCCATTATGTGCGGGCGCCTAAAGACCTCTCCCCATTTGAAAATGTAGCGCTTTCATTTTTTATTTGCGAAACCTAAGGCTTTTACTTGAATTACTTTTTTTTTACACAAAACAGGTGAAGTGCGGCTTTCCATCAAAACTATTCTTATTCAAAGGTTGCCTTTTTATATTTCTATATAAATTAACTATTTTATTATGTCTTTTTTTATATTACTTAAATATATGACCACACTTTTCTGAGGTTAATATAGCGCTGAAATATACATACATATCGCCAAATCCTATTAACATGTTTTAATTTTGTTTTTAATTCCTATGATTTTTTGTTTCTCTACCTTATGTCCATTTGGTTCTTGCTTTTTATTTTATTTTCATTATTGGTTAACATCTAAACTAGGTATTTTTGTAATTTTATAAGAAGTGTGGTATCTATCCCTTTAACACCTTGAGCATGCCATCCCATCCTATAATTAAAATTTCATTCAGTTTGTAAGAAAGATTGAAATGTATGAAAGATTGACATAGAATAATTGTAAATTGACATTTTGTTATTAATTGATTAATTTATTTTTTTTTTGCACGCCAAGTAATTGGTGGGACATGTGAAACTGTTTTATGTTATTAATTTACATCCCTGTACCGATGTTTCATGCAAAATAAATATATTTCATTTCATTTCATTTCATTTCATTTCGTAATAGTACTCCTTTTTATAATATATAGTCATAAGGTAACTTTGTAGGTAGGTTTCTTAAATAAATAAATAAATAAACATTTTAGCGATTTAAAGTTGTTATTGTGCATAGTTTGTGTATTTCAGAAACAATTGAGAATTTATTTTCTTTCATGGGATCGAGATTCATATTTTGAAACTATTTCAACAAAAAAAAAAATTGCTAAAATGTTAGTGTTGAGAAAGTAAGCTTTAGGAAGAGAAAGGAGCCCTACCTTCCACGAACCGAATTTCTCTTTTGCAGGCCTTCGTCTTCAAAAAGGTTATATAAATAAATATATATGCGGGTAGTGTGTAAAATGGCGTTAACAGTTAGTTCCGACTATATTAATAGAACCCGTACATATATCCGAGACGTAGCCTAAATGCGGTATAAATGGCTTAAAGATAGAATAAAATTTAATTTGTAATCTGACCCTTATTATCCCTTTTATGAGATAATTTTGAGGGTCCTTAACTCAAATTGATATTCCCTTATGTTTTAGGGGTAATGGGTATTGAAATCTGTTGTAAATGAACCTTATTTTTAAAAGTGATACTGACTACATTAGTCGCATACAATACGCGAACGCAATTTCAAGTATTTAAAAGTCATTATGCAGTTTATTGTATTTATTTATTTATAAAGCCTACCTACAAAATTACATTAGAACTACATATTATAAAAAGGACTACTAAATAAAATTTTAATTATAGGATAGGACGGCATGCTCAAGGTGATAAAGGGATAGATACTATACTTCTAATAAAATTACAAAAATACGTAAAAATAAAAAAAAACAAGAACCAAATAGATGTAAGGAAGAGGGAAGAGAAAAAAACTACAAACATAAAAAAAAATCGAAATATCGGTTTATAAATAAAATAATTATAATATAACGAGTATACCAGTAAGCCATATAGTGTTTTAAATTCGTTAAATCATGGTCGTTAGTTCATATATATAGTCCATACCAAAGCAATACTGTTCTATATAGCAATTTAATTAAGTTATTTAGCCAGCCGTTCAGAATTGTATATGGAAATTTACGTTTCAGTTATTCACGTATATTTTTAGTTGCTTTGTATGTTACGGCCTCTGTAGCGCGCTGATCTCAGAATTTGAAAAAAACAATTGAGTGTATAGACATTTTGTTTTTAATTTATTCATTGGGTCCACAAACAGGGCTCTACAACTAAACTTGAAATTAATATTACACTAAGAATTATAATAGTCTAATTATAGGCTCTGTTACAGTGAACACTGCATGTAGCGCACTAAAAAATTCAATCTATTTCAGCAAAATGTTAATATCCGGCGATATATATTACTAGAGTATTTTTAAAATTATCATTTAAACTTGAAATATTCGATACAATTCCTACTAATTCTATTGTAACACATAATAGTAAATATAACAGTTAGAACTAAAATCATGGAACAAGCCTATTTAAACCCTGCCCGTATTAATCCATTCCATTGTGTTCGACATATACCTACATCGGTTGTAGAGGGGCGGATCGGACAGGCAAATCGTTGACTGCAGTTAACGACAAGATATTTGGGTGCCGTGATTTATGGAGCTCTGTTATCGACACACCGCAGCCTACCCTTCCCTTAACTTACTGAAATGAAAAGCTATGGAGTCGGTTTTCATTTAATAAAATAAAAATTTAAGATTGTAGCGGCTGCGTATATACGAGTATATAAATGAATGTTTTGTCTGTGAGTCCTTTATAGAATCGCTTTACGATGCATTTGAACATGTGATGATCTTTAGCAAAGTTGTTATGCATGAGCCCACGAAGGTTTCTGAGTTTCTGAATTTTCGACAGATGGCGCCACTGTCATGCTAATGAATTTCATATATTGCCCGTCAAATGAACAAAATCAATGAAATTATTTTAGTAGCTATAGCTAGTGTATAAATAAATACGAGTAGTAATGTTTTATAATTTGAATGAAAACCCCGTCTCCATGCCATTTGCTGTTCTAATAACCAAATTGTGTTTCATTGAAGCGTGAGGGGGGCGTCCTTCGGCCGTCGAACGGTGATTTTTTGTAAGATTTTCCATTTGAGTGCGCCCGCGCAGAACCCTGTGCCTGATTAATCGACTATTGATTGGTCGGCTGACATGGACCCGGGGTTTTTATTTTTTTAAATTTAATGTATTTGTCGATTTCACGTATTTTTTCTACTCATAGCATCGTTCAGTATAGTGATGATTGATTTGTTTAACACTAGATTGTTGCAAGTATATTTGACTTGTTTATGATTTTATTACTATCAAATACCATGCAAAATAATTTATTTATTTAAGTAAGGGCGTTTGTGCTAATTGTAACTTTAAATATTACAAAAATTGTATTTTAAAAACAGAACATTTAAATAAAGATTATTTAAAAACAATTTTATTTTCTTTAATTAGTAAATGTTATTTATGTATCTCTCCCTACACATTTTTTTCTCTTAATAAATATTTAAAGGTTGGCTGGTAGAAAATGCTACCTAGCATTAAGCCCGCCTGTACTGATGTACTAAGTTTTAAATAAATAAAAAATAAATCAGTATTAATTACATATTATTTTTTATTGTGTTAAATGATTGATTATTATTTTTTGATTACTTTTAATATTTAATCACTCGTATATTATATATTTAAGATATATATTTCGAACAATCTAACAACATAGTCGTGCGTGTTCGGCCCACACTCATCTAACCATAAGCAAAGGGTGTGCAGTTTGTATCTGACGTGAGCTTGCTGATGACATCATATCATTTTCATGCATCAACGAGTTTTCACATGAACAACAGTTTCAGAGGGTGAAAAGAAAATTATAAACATTTATTTATTTTTTCTTTCTAAAACACTGACTTTTCATATTCCCTAATATTTTATGTATTACTAGCTTTTACCCGCGGCTTCGCTCGCATTTAAGTCATTAAATAAGTATCAGAGATCATTTCAATAGAACTATACTCAATTTTTTACTATAGTCAATTGGAAACTATAGTAAGTATTTAATAAAAAGTATCCTATGTTACTTCTAGTACCTCCAAAAATATGTGTACAACTAGCTGTTGCCCGCAACTACGTCTGCGTAATAATGAAGATGTCCTATTTAAGCGGACGTCTTCATCATAGTAAGTCCAATCTTTAATTTTAGTTCAATCAGTCGAAAATCTAAGAAGATTTACACATACTTTCATCCCCTATTTCCTTTCTTAGCGGATGCCTACGTCATAACATCTACCTGCATGCCAAATTTCAGCCCGATCCGTCCAGTGGTTTGGGCTGTGCGTTGATAGATCACTATGTCAGTCAGTCACCTTTGAGTTTTATATATATAGATGTTTCATGATGATCGGTTAAGCAGTTCTTGCGTGAAAACGCGTGAAAACAAACTCACATTCACATTTATAATATTAGTAGGGATAATATTTTAAACAAATGTTTCATGTTATTTTTTAAATTTATTTACTTTTCTTTCTTTCCTAAATTATATTGCCCGTTACTATTACTGCTTCTCCAATGACAATTGGTTATCAGGAAGAAATTACTTGTAGTGATAAGATCGCCAATTGCTCAAAATTTTTATTCTTGTATGTTAAATTGTATTAGTAATATTATTTTTAAAGCAATTATTATTATTATTGTTACTTTTACTCGTCAAAATAAATACAAATATAAATAAAGTAAATTAATTAATTTAATAATTATCAATTTGATTTAGCTGCTGTATATTGGCATTGTCCACTTACATACTATAATATAAAAAAATATTCTTTCAGTTTGACTAGATAAAAATAATATAAATTTAATTTAAAAGACTGTGTGTGGGTCATTTTCTCTTGAGTAAAAAAAAAAAATATTTGTGTAGTTTAAGCATTATGTATTATTTTGTGTAATAAAGAATTTTTTGCAGCTTGTCAACTTCATTTTTAATAATTTGCGTTAATTAGTAACGAATTCGGTATGTAGACTGAAACGTCACCTCCAAAATCTCTGTCGACCCTTAGTGACATCGTTACATAGTTTGTCTACACAAACGAAACCGCAGGCATATTTGAACATACAACCGCCAATTTAATGTGCGTGCGTATTTGATATTACCATTAAAGTTAAAAATAATTATTTTTTACTATCTTTTCCAATTGACTATAGTTTCAGCTGTTTGGATTTTTTCTATATTTATTTTTATTACCGTCTGTCATTTTTATATGTGCAGTATAAAACTATTTGAATTTTTAAGGTTAGGTGTCATTGTGGTTAGATGCCACTTTATTACAGAAGTGCGATAGGCATTGTCTGTTGCCTGAAATACGAAACATCTTTAACTTTCACAGTACTTTATATCTTCATTATTACGCAGACGTAGTCGCGGGCAACAGCTAGTAGTATATACATACATGATTAATATAAATGCAACAATTGAATATAATTGAATATAAAACCATTGAACTTTCCACATTAGTATGTGAGAGCGGTTTCGGAGTTGGCGGAAGTCCAAACAATTTCAGTTATCTCGCTTCAGTGGTGTTCACGGCGGCTTACTGTCAAATACTATTACAATATCATATGTATTTATATATATATATATGTAAAATTATAATCGCATTAAAATAAGAACATTGTTGTGTTTATATTTATTCATAATTACACCACAATATAACGAATTTTTCCAAATCACCTAGAACTGCAAAATATACCTTTACATTATGAATACATTTGTTAACCTTTTTATAACGAATTCTCAATCTTTTCAAAATATAATTAAATTGTATTATTTACATCTATTCAACGAAATCGTTCGCTATAACAAGGAAAGCAGATTAGTACCTACGTAAAGCCGGGATTAATATTTTTTTTAAACTTTGTTAAAACGAATTGTAGACCGACCTAACCTCATTGTAACAAATTACTTGATATAACGAATTATTTTCTGATTCCCTTCAGTATCGTTATATCAAGGTTGTATAAATATCTGATGATATGAAAATTGCGGGTAGGAACGTTGAGCGGCGACGCTTGCAATGGCAGACCGTCGTTACTCATCGGCTCTCTTCGGCTTAATTCGGGTCCGTGTATAACTGTCACATCCGCGATTTTTCACATCATTTTTTCGTGTGCGTAGTGAAGTGTCATGTATTCATTAAATTTGATATTAACCGATTTCACATAATCCCTTACTAATATAAATGTGAATGTGAGTTTGTTTCACGCAACAACTACTTAACCGATCATCATGAAACTTTGTACACATATTTTTGGAGGATACTTTTTATTTAATAATAATAATTATTATTTTTTACTATATTTCTAATTGACTATAGTTTCTGCTGTTTCTGGATTTTTTCTATATTTATTTTTATTTCCGTTTGTCATTTTTATATATGCAGTATAAAACTATTTGAATTTTTGAGGTTAGGTGTCATAATTGTGGTTAGATGCCACTTTATTACAGAAGTGTGATAATTCATAATTATGCAGACGTAGTCGCGGGCAACAGCTAGCATATATATATATATTATATATATATTTTACAAGCCTAAGTATTCTAATAGGAATCTCCGGAGAAATTTTAACGTTTCTAAACCAAATATGCCGGGATAGTGAGAGTTAATTTTAAAGTATAGGTGTAAAAGAACGACGAGATCAATCCCTTGATGTTAACATAATCCGCGCTAGAAAGTCACTCAACCACTTCTCGTGTGCATAGCTCGCTGGGTCCAGCTCAGTGATTCCAATTCGTGACCATCTGTGCATAACATAGTAACTAGGGGAGTGATCTATATACCTACATACATATATATACACATATATAGACTCTTTTACAAATTCAAATTCATTTATTTACCATAAATATGGTTAGTAACATAGGTCTTAAAGTAATGTTAGTAGTATCACATCCCTACTAATATTATAAATATGAATTTGAGTTTGTTTGTTACGTTTTCACGCAACAATTACTTAACCAATCATCATGAAACTTTGTACACATATTTTTGGAGGTACTAGAAGGTACATGAGATACTTTTTATTTTAAAAAAAATATTATTTTTACTTTAGTTTCCAATTGACTATAGTAAAATATTGAGTTTAGTTCTATTGAAATTATATGTGATACTTATTTAATGACTTAAATGCGAGCGAAGCCGCGGGTAAAAGCTAGTATTTTATATAATTCATACAATTTTATTTTACTATGTCAACATTAAATGCTAAATAACGTCAAATTAAATTTAAACTTACAAAATGTCACTCATAAATTCACCAATTGAATAGTAGGACTTGTTCATTAAAAATACGTTGAGATTCTTTTTAAATATGTTCAAATTATCAATATCTCTTATAATCCTAGGTAATTATGTAATAAAAATAGTTATAAGGCTAGGTATTACATACATTTTTCTTTACAATAATTAAGTAAAAAGAGTGGTAGGCAGACTGATGATGGCATTAGCCCAGTATGCCGTCCTGGGGAAGTACCACCACTTTGAAAGTGCGAAACACCCGTGAAGTGACCTAGTCGCGTTTCGGGATCAGCTTGGAAGTAGCCGGGATAACGAGAGGAGTGTGCCCTGTCAATTTGGACAGAGCACATTCGCGCGGACATCTGTCTGCGGTCTCAGGCGGAGTGTAGTCATATGCTGGTGTAGTCAATAAAAAAAATTCAAAATTGTACGTATATTTTTTATGAATAATATCTTCATGATACTTACCGTATGTTATCTGTACATATACATATAGCTATAAATAAGCTAAACATATGAATATGTAAATCATAAAGTCATATAGCTTGGGGGCAATCAGCTAATTGGATCCAGCATAGGATTTCGAAGGCATGTCGAGTATACTTATGTGCTGTTGTAGACAATAGGTAGGCTTCTACACGTGTCCTGCGGTCACTGAATAACGTATAGGTTTAATTGGATTTTAGAGTCGACATTCAATTATGCTACGAGACAGCTACGCCGCGCCGTAGCGCTAAATGCTATTTCTTTATCAAGCATACTGAGGTGGATTTAATTTCACGTAAACACTAACGTGGGGGTCTCATAGTCCCGTATATATATGTGCTTGTATTTAAAAATCTTTAGGGTTTTAGGATTTAGTGTTTAATATTTAGCTTCAGTGGATGTATTTAAATAAAATATACTTTTTAATAATTTATTTGCTTATAATTAACTATCATTTCAAAGTTTAGAAAACAGCATATTTTGTAAAAAATCACATGAGATCATAAATCAGCAAGAATAAATAAAATTATTTTAAAAAATCAACAAATTAACTAATTAGAGTAGTTCAAAAAATTTATTTTCTCCAAACCTGAGAGGTCCCCATCTCAGTAGTTGAAGGTTAAATATAGACAAGTATTTGACTGTCCAGGTTGATAGTATGCACTTCACTTGATAGGCACAGAATAAAAATGTCGAGTTGAAATTTTAAAATGAAATGAAATGAAAATCGTTTATTAGCATAGGCACTAAAGGCGTGCACTTGCTCATCGTTAGACTCTACCGTGACTTCGGAAAGGCGTATGGCGAGAAGAATATCACAAGAAACTCGTCAATCATAGCCTGTACATAAAGTAATGATAATAAAAAAAACTGAATTTTAATTCAGAAAAAAAAGTGAATAACAATTTATAAATCAGATTACACAGTGGTTACAATAAATGTCAAATTAATAACATATATGTATATAAAATACATATATATGTCCAATAAAATGTTTTAAAATGTTTAATCGCGAGTTATGTAATGTCAACAGGACGTAATATTAGATTTAAGATCATTAGTTTGAAACCTCATACGTTAATGGATGCCGACATCATAACACCTTCGATAATAACAATAAAGTATAATAATTAACACTAGATTTACCAGACCAGTCAAAATTCGTACTGCGTGTAACATTTTCTTTAATTCTTCTAATCTTCTTTAATTTATAACAGAAGAATTAGTTTTATGTGTTTTATATTATTTTACATATATTTATAAGAAATATATACTTTTTAGTTTTGGTAGAAATAGGTATATTTAAGCTGATAAATCTAGTGTTAATGTAACATTAGAACAATGACAATAACAGTTAAATTTAATAGTGTTCGCATTGTAATTTTAGTATATAAGCTGAACCAAAATAAACAAGTTCAATGAACGTCACGACCTCACACGAGAACCTTGTTTTTATTTAATAACACCTTCAACTGCTGGTATACAAAAGAACATACGTATTATTCGTGTCTAAATAGTTGAACTCTACATTCACGATGGAACGTTGGTAGTAATGAAGGCAAGGGTACACGGTTCGATGCACAGCAGCACCAAGCATTCCGATGCAAGCGTGGAGGCACCGATTCCATATGGAAATTTACGAAATCGAAAAATGAATTTACAAATATGCAACAGCATGTTTGCCGACTAAATTTGTGTTTTAATTCCGGGTTCGTATATTCGATCGTGGTTTTGGGTTTCTTTTTTAAAGGAAATTATTTAAAATTATTTTGCTTATAATTCTCGCTACATTAGGTCGATGAAGGAAAATAACTTCCACCAGCATTCAATAACTTGTCTCGACGCGTTTATCATCATCATCAGTTATTGCATGTTGGTGGAGGTTATTTTCATTCATCGACCTAATGTAGCGGGAATTATAAGCAAAATATTGCAATTTTAAATAATTTCCTTTATTATGGATATCCGCAAAGTAATGCCTGAAACAACCAATTATATTCTTTTTTAAATGTTAAACTAGAGTTTGGTCCATGAACTACGACAACGACAACACTATGCCGGCTGTCTAAGACTCTTTTGCTACTAATTGACTTGACTTTTATATAATGGTTGAAATTTTAAATTCAATTATTTTTTTTAACCAAACACGCTAATCAAAATCGACTTTATTTTTTTTTAACAATAATCTATTTAATTATAATTTTTTTAAATTAATATATTTATATATTGGAAGCGTCATATTTGTGAAAATTGATATATAAGGTGGTGAAGGCATAGTAATGTAGTTTTTGTTTGTGTATATAGTTGTAATTTTGGAGTATGTATTTTGTAAATGTTTATATAGGACCGACATAGTCGTTCACAAACAATAAATTTGACTAAAAAAAACTTTATATTTAATTTAACACTAGATTTACCAGACCAGTCATTTTGACGCACGATCTAATTAAAATTCCTATTGCGTGTAACATTTTCTTTAATTCTTCTAATCTTCTTTAATATATAACAGAAGAATTAATTTTATGAATTTTATATTATTTGTTATATATATTTGTAACAAATATATACTTTTTTGGTTTTGGTAGAAATAGGTATATTTAAGCTGGTAAATCTAGTGTTAATAATTAATGTTACAAAAAAAAAAAACAATTGCATTTTAACAATCAATCTATATATATAAAAGGAAGTTGTGTTAGTTACACTAATTATAACTCGAGAACGGCCGAACCGATTTGGCTGAAAATTGGTGGGGAGGTAGCTTAGGGCCGGGGGAAGGCTTTAGGATGCTTTTTATCCCGTTGGATATAAAGGAAAATCGTGTTAGTGGCACTATTTATAACTCAAGAACGGCTGAACCGATTTGGCTGAAAATTGGTGAGGAGGTAGCTTAGAACCAGGAAACGGAAATAGGATAATATATAATGTGGCGTGACATAATACGTCAAAGGGAATAAAAATTGTTACATAATTAAAATACAATTGTCACTTATGTCATTGTGGTTGAAAATAAACAGCTTTTCATGTTAAAACTGCATTTATATTTTATTCATAATGCAAATAACGATGTCGATCGGCAAGTTAAACTTCGATGTTTTCAACCCTGACAATGAAGATTGGGATTATTGTATTGAACAATTATTATGGCAAGAAAACGTACGTACTCTCGGAAAAAGTGTGTTTTGTAAAAAGACATCGGGAAGAAAGTGAAACAATCTATCAGTTTTCTTTACAACTACACCCTTGGAGACTATCACGATAATTTAGAGGAATGTCCAACCAGAGGCAAACGCTGTAGATTATGCGGGAAGAACAACCACTTCTCAAAAGTGTGCATTAGTAGCGGCAAAGCAATGCATAAATAGTTTCGAACGAGACGCCTAGCACGACACAACACGTCTAGCGAATCTAGCGACAATAAAAGCAACCAAACGTATCCAGTGAATAAAAAAGATTCGCCAACTAAGGTAATGATACCAACTAAGTGAAATGTTGTTTGGAAGATAAATGCGCACTACGTTTGATCTTTTTAAGCCAAGCGTTAAGGAAGATCTTGAAAGAGCTGGGTTATTCCAGGAACTCAGGCCATCAGTTAAAGAAACTATTCCGCCAGAATATTCGATTGGAGACATGGTCTGGGTTAACCAATCTATAGGAAAAGGCTCTGAACCAGGGAATACATCAAAACGCACCGGGCCTTACTCCTATCAAGTTGAAATGAACAATAGAGTAATCAAACGGAAACACTCTGATCAACTTAGGCGAAGGGAAACTAACGATGAGAACAACGATGATAAGGATGTCATTCGTAACGATAACAGTTTGGAAACGAAAAACGATACTGTGAGTAACAACAAGAAGCCGAAGAATTATTCCTATTATAGTCGTGGATCAAAACGAGGTAGAGGTGACGTCAATGATCATGTTTTACCGGACGCGATGACTTATGAACCTGGTGCATCAACTCAAATCACACAACAAAGTTTATCAGATGGACACGGAGACAAATCAGCTGGGTCTCCTAACGCTCAACAGTAGAATCTTGAACAGCGGGGGCCTCAACCCTCAACGTCTGCAGCATTAAACGAGGCACGACGTCGTTCCACACAACGACTCAGCTTTCAGGAGGAGTAATGTTACATAATTAATATTCTAGGCTTAAAATACTATTGCCAATTATGTCATTGTGATTGAAAATAAACAGCTTTTCATGTTAAAACTGCATTTATATTTTATTCATAATGCAACAAAAGTCATTATAAAATGTGATATACCAAAAACGTATCTGAGATGGAATAACAAAACGGAAATGACAACTAAACAAATACAAATCACAAGGCCAATCTTTGAAAGTTTGTGGTCTGAATCTGGAAAATCCATGTGTTTCCCATGGCAATTATATGTGGCATGTTCACGGGTCGGAAGACCATCTGCGTTGTTTGTTTTTGCACCTGATAATAAAACAAAAAATGTCGTGTATCCCAAGGTGGTTAACTAAAGAGTGCAACCTATACAATTTGATTTTTTTATTTGTTTTTCCTAATAAAAAATTGAACTTAATCAAATCCAAAATCTGTTTATTTATTGCTTATAAGGCGGAACAAAGTTCGCCGGGTCAGCTAGTATAAATATAAAAATTAATTCCAAAGAGAGGTTACAATCTAAATTATAATTTCAGCACATAACCTCAAAACAACTCAGCCGCTACATAAAAGCATAAATTATACGGCGAACACTGTTAATTGGTCATTTAATATTCCATGAACGCCCACATACGCACATTTCTAACGCACACACGCACACAAGAGCGCGTGTACACACGACTAATATCTCGCAACAAAGCAAACATTAGCCCAGCCATGCATTATTGTCAAGCGCTGAAATACAGCTACCTACATCGAATATACAATAACAAAACTGCTAACACCAACAGGCATAACCTAACCTCTAAACCCATCAGCGTAAAGGTGATGTTAGCTTGACTAACTGAATCTAACTATGGTTCTCAAACAGTATAAGGTTTGTTTTATATTGCAGAAGGTCAATTATACTTATCAAATAGAAATATTCACTGAAACATGAAACTTAAACCGGCATGGTGGCGGTGACTGCCTTTAGTCGACAGTTAATTTTTTAAAGTAGATTATTGACAAGGTTTTTTTCTGTGAATCTCAATGTTTATAGAGATCTTTTTAAATTTGCCGCTCTTTTGCGGGAGCACAATTTGGTTGCCAGACTACATATAATTTTATTAAAGTCATAATATAAGGTGTTTTTTTAAAGTGTGTCCACTCTGGTTACGTTTTTGACAATCCTATTATTTGTATTTGTAAAATAATATAAATAATTCCACTACAATATTACTAACAATATCTAAATTTAATCGGAATAAAAATATATTATATCGATAAAAACAAGTGCCAACCCTAACAGTGCATGCCAGTACGCCAGCGGGTATAGTATGCATCACTGCTCGGAGCCAGAGTCGACAAAGATTGGAGTCGACTACATTGCAATACAGTTATTACAACAATATTTTCATTAGGTTATAATCCAAATTAAAATCTTTATTTTGTATGTCAGAACGTACGAGATTTCGGAAAGACATATCTCGAGAAGAAATCATTAAAAAACTCTACAATCATAGCCTATACAATATAATATTAGTAGCTACAATTCTTGCTTAGCTTTAAATTTTTAAACGAAATAAAGTGAAATGAATAATTTTCCATATGTACCTATTATAAAAGTTAAAAAATAACGATTTTTCTTCCTCTTCATTTAACAACACCTCGTCGTGACAAGTGTCGCTATATAGAATTTATAATATATAATATTTTTTTTAATTCGAAATAAAGTATAGGAAGTAATTTTCCATACGGCTAGAGGTTTATTGGAAAAAACTACAGTTTTTTCTTCAAGCCTTTCAAAGGTGTACGAAGGCCTAATAAGCGTAAATTTCTGCTAAAATGAGTTTTAAGTTTTCCAACACCTTTGATATGTAAAGCGTTAAGTGTAGGGACACTATCGTAGTTTTAACGGAACAATGGAATACTTTCACGCGTAATGTTTATTTAACCATTATTAATTTGTTTATTAAAAACACTATTTTTATTTGCAGTTTCGGCTAATTATATTTTAAATGCTAATTAATACTTTTCTTGGTATAAAATGACATACGAGAGGAGTGTGCCCTGTCAATTTGGACAGAGCACATTCGTCTCCTCAAGCCGGCATAGTGGGGTCGACTGTTGCGCGCGGACATCTGGTCTATGCTCATGGACCGCACTCTAGCTTAACATCAGGCGGAGTGTGGTCATATGCTGGGCTTTCAATAAAAAAAACATATTTTTAATAAGGTTCTAAATATCTACAGGTCCTGTACTAATATGGTAGAATCTATAAAGTAGTAATTTCACAGAAAAGTGTATCAAAATTGTTATTGTACTTAAATTACCTAAATGTTATTTTCGACTGAGTAAATAGAACCTAGCTATTTTAAATGGCTCTCCTGTAAAATTGTAATTTTGTAGATTCAACCATAGGTAATAGGAACCAGCGACGTATCGTTGCAGCAAATTTCAACCTTTATATTTCGTTTTAATCGTGACGCGTCTGTAAGGATACTTGTTATCTGTGGGCTTATCACGAATTTTAGTCTGGCTTTTTGGAAATCGCGTGCGGATTTGGAACTACAATATTTTAGATACTTTTTGTTAATTTTCGAACGTCTCGATATTTCGTTCATTTGATAGATTGCTGGTGCTCGTTAGTCGTTAGTAAAAATTCATGATCCCGATTGCTAACGGATCCGTTTTACTTGTGACAGCTCGATTCGAAAGCCAGACTAAATTCGTGATAAGCCCACTGATATAAAATCTAAAGGTGTTATTAACTTTCATTATATCAGTCTTTTGTTTTTTTTTTTAAATTTAGAAAACAATTGTTTGAAAGTAGAACATCGTGATAAAATGGCGTATGTGACAGAATATTACGTCAGGCCTCAATTAACTCGAAAATTAGTTTATTTCATACCAGATATATATCTCGAAATGTTTCTGGATATATGTATCTATTGGAACGTGCTCATAGTTCAGTGGTTGAAGCCATTAGCTGTGATGACTTCTGTGCGTGCTGACGGATGTAGGGTTGACAAATTCATTTATTTTAAAATATAATTTTTCAAATGTTTTATTAGTAACAGAATTATTTTTGTGTTACGTTATAAATAGTTTTGTTTACTTGTCCTTTTATATTATATACTGGCTTTAACCCCCGGCTTCACTCGCATTTAAGTCTTAAATAACTATCAGAGATCATATTAACTATGGTCAATTGGAAACTATAGTAAAAAAATAATTATTTTTTTTTAATAAAAAGTATCCTGTGTTACTTCTAATACCTCGAAAAATATTTGTACAAAATTTCATGATGATCGGTTAAGTTGTTGTTGCGTGAAAACGTAACAAACAAACTCACATTCACATTTATAATATTAGTAGGGATAGGTTTTAGTCACGCAAGGGCTGTATACGGGCCTTGTATATGGGTACGTATTGCTGGCTTTAAAAAAAACACATGTTTAAATTCCGTTTTAAATTTCATCAATATATATGTACTTTTACTTAACGTTTTGAATGTTTGTAACCAAAATAAACGATTGAATGTAGAATTTACTTTTGACAACCCTAGTAGAAAATGCATTACAGATATTAAACGTAGAGGTGAGATGACGTCAGTAATAATTGAGAAATACCATTGCATTTCGACGTGGCATATAACATACACGTTGCTACGTAAATACCTGAAACTGAAAATATATATATATATATATATATATATATATATATATATATATATATATATATATATATATACCTACATACGTATATATTAACAAATGGGAGACAAGTTAATTTATTAAGGTTATCGTATTCTAATTTTTTCTGCTAATAATGGAATTATTATCTAAACTCTTAGCTGCGTCTAATATGGTATTTTTGTTAAAAAATTTGATTGTAATAAAATTTTTTTTTTCACATAGGCGAGCTTAATGCCGTCGGCATTACCTACCAACTAACCTTTGTCGGTGATATTTGGTGCAATGTGAAGAAAATAATAACTAAATATACACAATACATACGTTACATAAAATAATAAATAATAATATATACTTAAATACATACATACATATTTATGAAGAAAAGTTTAAAAAATTTAAAAATAGACAACCATTTAGTCCTTTTAACTAAACATTGAAGAAAACCAAACGATTTCTTTCAAAACAAATCAACCCTTATTTCTTTTGTTATTCATTTAATTCATTTATAATTTATTGTGTGTATTTAAGTGTATTATTTTTATTTAGTGTATGTATTGAGTTTATTTAATTATTATTTTCATTGCCCCCTGAATATCAGTGCTCACACTGACAAAGGTTAGCTGGTTGATAATTCCAAAATATTAAGAATAAATTGTCAAAAAACACGTACAACTTAATAAATGTTTTATTTTAATATCTAATATCGTGCCCATCCCAATTCCATTTATAGTATAATCTAGGTATATTTTTGTACCTTTTTACATATAAGGGGTCATAAATATGATAATGTTGTAGTAATTCCCGTTTCTACCCCTAAAGAGGTTCCCGCGGGTAGGATAACTTGCCAACTTCACCCATAACAATATTTCATGAACGTCATAAAAACTAAGAAACATTGTGCCGCAAAAGTATTATTATAAGACGTTATACGGTGTTTTCAAATACTCGCGTAACTAGCATTGTTTAAAAATTGAGTTTTTTTTAACTATTTATATACTAATTATTTATTGCTTGTCACTTTATAAATACAATGATATAAAACCACTATTAGTAGAGCATAAAAAATATTAAATACGTTACAAAAATACGAACGAAAATTATAATAACTATACAATTTTATTTATAAATTGTTAATTACTTTTTTTATTATTATTATTATTTTATGTAAGGCTATGATTGTGGTATTCTTCTCGCCATACGCCTTTCCGAAGTCACGATAGAGTCTAACGATGAGCTTTAGTGCCTATGCTAATAAACGATTTCATTTCTTTTCATAAAAAGTCCACTTATAACGTTATCCTGTAAGTCGCGTAGACACGCCAGCAGCGTATGCAAATGTGAAACCGCCCGACTTCCAACTTCCCCAACGTCTTCTTTATGACTCAAAAAGGCGCATTTTATAAGACGAATATCATTTCTATAGCCATTTTATTTCGCTACTTTGTCCTAAAAATTTTCATTTTACTGTTTACATTGTAATTTATTTTTGACCAGAATTTTGCGTTCATTTTTTTCTTTAATAGTTTATGAGTAGAGATAACTACCACTATACCGGCTTGAAGTCTCTAGCTATTGATGAGCTGAAGTGTTTTCAGTTTTCTTTAAAAAATATTGAATCCCGAAGCTAGCCTTGACTTCTAATAATCATAAAGATTTTCCCTTTATTCAAAACTAAATCTCTGTGTCAATTTCAGGACTTATTATTTATTTGTAAAGCCTACCTACAAAATTACATTATGACTATATATTATAAAAACTAAATTAAATTTCAATTATAGGATAGGACGGCATGCTCAAGATGATAAAGGGATAGATACTACACTTCTAATAAAATTACAAAAATACATAGTTTAGATGTTACACAATAATGAAAATAAAAAGACAAGAACCATATAGATTATGAAATATTATTATCAAATCATAAACATATTATTCGTAAATATTAATAGTAACTGAAACGTTTTTTATGAAGGTTACGTTATGATAGTATTATGGCTACTCGCTACGATATTTCCGTTTCTAAACTTTGAAATGATAGATAATTATATATAAATAAATTATAAAAAAAATTGTTTTATTTTATTTAAATACATCCACTGAAGCTAAATATTAAACTTTTAAAACCCTAAAAAAATTTAAATATAAGCACATATATATACGGGTCTCTGAGGCCCCCACGCCAGTGTTTACGTGAAATTAAATCCACCTCAGTAGCTAAAGGTTAAAATCATATTTGGAATTAGTAATTTATTTTAAAATGTTTACGAGATCTTATGAATTACGTCATGCTCCAAAAAGCCTAATTACAAATTTATCCAAGAATGCTTATTATAAATAACTCCGAAAGCCAACTCATGTGGAAAAGAAGCCTTTAATATTCAATGAGCAGTGTAATACATAATTAAAATTATATACTTTATATTGTAAACTATCTTTAAGAAATCCCATTTTTTATCTCGCTCTAATTCCACTACCCGTCCCTTTCGTGTGTACAACGAAAAACAAGCGAAGCGCGCAGATGGGCGTGGTGTACTCTGCTTGAATACACATTGGTTGGCTGTGACCACGCCTAGTTGGGAGAAAATGCATTTTCCAAGATTACTATGCGACTGTCTCAACTTTCTTTTATAGTTACGATATATATCTAAGCTGCACAATAGCTTTAGTTCGAGATTTAAAAGCTTAAAACCTACAATTTATTAAGAGCTTACTTCATTTAGTTCAGCTGTTAGCATAAGATGTCAGGTTTAATCAGAAAGTATTGTATATATCGTAGTTATGGAAATAAAAGTCCTTCTTGAGTGTGATCATTTAACGACTACCAGTCCCTACATAACTACCCTTTAATCACAACTTACATATATATTTATTTATTTATAAAGCCTACCTACAAAATTACATTAGAACTACATATTATAAAAAGGACTACTATTATACAAACTAAATAAAATTTTAATTATAGGATAGGACGGCATGCTCGAGGTGATAAAGGGATAGATACTACACTTCTAATAAAATTACAAATATATATAACAGAAAGGTACAATATTCAGAGACAATTATTAGCGCTGTATAATCTAAAAATATATACATAAATATGCATAATACTGTCGGGAATGTGCAAACCATTGAAGTGTGCTCGTTGCATCATCGCATAAGTGCAGTCAGTGTGCGTTCGCTAATAGGATTCCAATGCTGCATTTCAATATAAAATATACCCCAACGTTTACTTGTATTTTGAATGCGATATATGGGACCATATTTTATATATATATTTATTGCTTAGTAAAACAGAAAAAAATAATACAAGTAAGTGAGTAAAGAGATGGCGGCCTTATCGCTAAGAAGCGATCTCTTCCAGGCAACCAACTTTTAGATGTGGAGCAATGCAGAAGAGAAATAGCGGGAGTTATAAATAGATACAAATATGTATATTCATATGAACTACACACACATACATATCATGTTACACATATATATATATACAATGACAATAATAATACTATAATACACATATACATAAATACTAGGAAGTGAGATAATATTCTTTTAAAGATTTCTTAAAGATGGGAATTGCGAAGGTTAGATGGTAAATCATTCCACAAGGAGACAGACCATTTACCTGCATTGGATGTACTACATCTTTCTTCTGTTATTAATGGTCTCAGATGTGTAATGAAGATAATTAAGCCAATGTCGAGTATTCGAGCAATATCCCAACAAGAAATTACAAAATTTTAATGTAAATTTACATGCAAAAAAGCTATTACAGTTCCATGTTATATTCAATATCTATATATTTTTATTTACTTTACTTTTCTTGTCTGAATTAAAATTCAATTTTTTTTTGTTAATTATTTTATGTAAAAGCTATGATTGAAAAGGTTTTTTTGTGGTCTTCTTCTCGTCATACGCCTTTCCGAAGCCATTGTAGAGTTTAACGATGAGCAAGCGCACGCTTTTAGTGCCTACGCTAATAAACGATTTTCATTTCATTTCATAGATTAAATAGACAGTTTCAAACGTCAATTTATTTTATCAAATATTGCCAGTGTTGTAATAGTACCATAGTAGTAGGTCTCGTATTCGATTCCCAATCGAAATAAATTCGTAATGTTTGTTATAAATAATTTGTCTTAGGTCTGAGTATTTAAATGTTTGTGTCGTCCTTGTCCTGACACCTATAGGACTTATTTATTTATTAATTATTATTACTGAAACAGCGCATCAATTGAATTATAAGTAATCGATTAAAAATCAAGGGTATATAATTACAGCATTTCTTGTAGTTTTGTTTGACTTTTTGCAGTTCTATTCAATTCAATATATATTATACTATAATAATAACACACATATATAAACAGATGTCGTCGACAGAAAAGAGGTTGCGGCGGCGATGTAAATAGTGTATATTTTATAAATAAAACTGTCAATTTGAATTTGGAATGAAACAAAAGAGGAACGCGAGGGACGTTCGAATGAGGACTTGGATGTTGGTTGCGAATGGGAACGGATGTGTGTGCTTGGATTATAAGAGATTGATAATATAGTGTAAATATAATTTTAAGAGTTTTCATTTATACAGTCCACTTACTCTATTGGCTATACAGGTATATACTATATGTTTTGAAGATGAGAAAAAACACTAAGACATATATATATAGTAGGTAATCATACTTGGAATAAATATAAAAGAAAATATTTCCATTCAAAAATACATCTTCATCTAAGCGAGATTTGCGGTTGGTCGACTTTCAATCCCGCGTTACGTCTCTATTACGAACCTTTTGGAAGTACCACTTCAACTGGATTTTTACTTTAAGAATCCATTTTTAGCTTATTATTTCAATTTTAACTTGCGATTTTAATATGGGAATATGCTTCTGCGAAGATTCTATACCAGCGGTTCTCAAACTTTTTTGGCGAAGGAAAAAGCCTTAATATAATTATAAAAAACTGATTTATATGCATTTATGAATAATAATATTGCAATGTAATATTACGTAATATTTAGATGTAACCTTATAATCTTCCTTTGGTAGGTATTTTAGCTCTAGGGTTCTGCGGAACACACTTTGAGAATGCCTGTTCTATACTAACATAGTTTGTTGGGACATCGTGGCCATGGAATAGGTAGGTATTTGAAAATTTTAGTAAATATCGATATAGGCATAAAAATCCAAACTCCCTCTCTTATTTAACCTCCCGAAATCCCTCTTTTGTATAACAATAGGGAGTAAGCCATTGTTATTTAAATTCCGCACACATTCGATGTAATTTATTTTGTTAAATTTAAATATATTTTCACAATGCGCGCCCTCTCGTAGTTTAGATAGGAAACTTTTAAGTTATGTAGTTTGTGATCTGTTTAATGCGTTTCTTGGAATATTTATAACAAATAAATCACTGGTTTCTTTTTTCTAGTATCTTTAACACTAGATTTACCAGCTTAAATATACCTATTTCTACCAAAACCAAAAAAGTATATATTTATTACAAATATATATAAAATAATATAAAGTTCATAAAACTAATTCTTTTAATATAGATTAAAGAAGATTAGAAGAATTGAAGAAAATGTTAGATGCAGTAGGAATTTTAATTTGATCTTGCAAGACCGGTCATTTTGACTGGTCTTGTAAATCTAGTGTTAATGATAAACGTCATAATAACCAAGTAATAAATATTTGGAGAAATTTATGCGAAATAATAATGCGGATTAAAATGGATTAAAAATATAAATATCACAATGCATTGTGACAATGAAAAGATCAGAAGAAACAAGAAAGATGACAATGACAGACTAAACGTCAAAACCGCAAATCTTATTAAATAAGTATTTTCGGCCTGTAGAATCGACCGCCACAAATATATAGAATAAAAAGTATTTTTTATATATCTATGAATATATTTACATATACATTTAACCCTTAAATACAACCCTTGTACAACACAAATAAATTCTAAAACCTTATTGGATGTCAAATTATAAAATTCATGTCTAGATTTTTTTACTCATTTTTCCTAGACAGTAATACATGTCTATTACACAAATATATTTTTTTAAAACGTGAAACAAAAATCGTCCATTTAAGGGTTAAACCCTTATATACAACCCTTGTACAACACAAATAAATTCTAAAACCTTATTGAATGTCATATTATAAATACAAGGATGTCGAAACCCTTTTAGGGCATAGCAAACTATTAAGAGTACTATATAAAACTACTGACAAGTACATTAAAAATGTTGAAAATTTATTACGTGATAATATTAAAATATATAAATAATTCATTATAGCACAATTTCATTTGGCACTCTCTACCGGCTAACCATTAGGAGAGGAATGCGGTGAATGAGGTGCAATGTTAATTAATAAAAAAAACAAATACATAAAAACAGAGAAACATACACATATAGTATTTATAATATACTTATATAAAATAAATTATATAGATCATTCTGCGTGTCAAGATAGTGCTTGAAGATTTTAAGCTTGAAAAAATTAAATGTTGACGATTGTCATCTTGCAAGTATATTACGTCATTAAATCAAATTAATACATTATACATTTAATCGTAGTATTTTAGATTAAATAAAGAATCTTATATTATAAATAAATAAATAAATTAATTAAATGCCGTCGGCATTATCTAGCAGCTAACTTTTGTCGATGTGAGCGATGATATTCGGTGCAATGAAAAGAAAAATAATAACTAAATATACACAATACATACATTACATGAAATAATAAATAATAATATATACATACATATTATTTACATAGTATTAAATACATACATATTTATGAAGAAAGGTTATAAGTGAATTAAATAAATAATAGAATTAAGAGATATTTTGTTTTCATAAAATATATTGACTTTTAATTTCGACAGGGAATCGTGCTCACAACTCCGCACCTAGATCGCTGGGATTAAAGTTAAAAGTTACAAACAAAATTAATGTCACTATAAGAGTGGTAAAAAACGTAACCCCCTTTTGATATCATAACAGTTAATACGTTTCAAAATATGTATTTTTATTATAGTTATGAATGATGATATGACATGCTAAAGGCGTTACGAATCATTTCATTATAATTCCCTATTCAACCCTCCATTGCCGACGTGGGGTACAAAAGACCAGGGGGTACTACCACTGCAGCGACCCCTCGCTGATTAGGCGAGGGTACATTTTATTCAATAATAATTTTCTATGTTTATTTAACATCTTAAACTGTTGCTTAATGAAGTCCAGTGAGGGTAGTTACTATAATCTTGTTTTGGGTTGTTTTGTCAATTGTATAAGTCGCTGTCAATGTTTGTACAAATATTACAACTGGATTATTTGACAGTTTATTTTTATACTTTTTTGTATAGACATTATAAGCATTTGTCATTGCCAAACTGTTAAACATATTTTCAAAAATCAACCAATTGTTTTCAAAGTATAGACTTTAAAAGCATATGCAACATTCAGAATAGTATAGCTATTTATTTGTATGTTAGTTACCAACATAAATCAATTACTTTTCTATAAATTGTTGTACTTAAAAACAATACTGATGAGAGAAAAAGAAAAACAAATGTGATCCAGCTTTTAAAATTATTTAGTTTAAAACTACATACTATATTTTTATCTTATAATAATCTTAGGAATTTCATGATAAACAACCCAATTTAAAACTTTATTATTATCTACAAAAAAATCTGATTATATCGTAAATTTCCAACTAGAATTTTCAATAACGTTCTAGAAAAATACATTACCCCTAATTAAGCAAAATATTACCCCCCATACAATAAAAACAGACACCCGACCGCAATATACTAATATCGCTTTCGGAAAGGAACCCGGAACGGGAAGTCCATCGATTGTGCTCTGTGACATCACTTCCGTCATAGAAACCTGCCAATGGTCCGGGAGTAAAACGCTGCAGGAGGTCTTTGTGACCCCCAACGGCAATGACAGGGTTTGATCTAAACAATCGTACTAACATTTACAGACTTAATAGTTTAGTATTTAATGGGTAATTAAGAGATTTTAAAACTGATACATTTACAATATACAGAGAGATTCAATTGATTGACCTTGATATAAGAATACTGAAGGAAATCAGAAAATAATTCGTTATATCAAGTAATTTGTTATATAGAGGTTAGATTGGTCTACGATTCATTTTAACAAGGTTTAAAAAATATATATTAATCTCAGCTTTACGTAGGTACTAATCTGCTTTCCTTGTTATAGCGAACGATTTCGTTAAATAGAGGTAAATAATACTTTCTTTTTATATTTTGCAAGGATTGAAAATTCGTTATAAAAAGGTTTTTAATAAATGTAAAGGTATTTAGTAAAACTTATGTGAAATAATATTGCGGATTAAAATGGATTTAAAAATATAATTATCACAATGCATTGTGGCTATCAAAAGACAAGAAGAAACAAGAAAGATGACACTGACAGACTAAACGTCAAAACCTCAAATCTTCTTAAATAAGTATTTTCGGCTTGTTGAATTGACCGCCACAGGTATATTTTGCATTACCTCTTACGGGCAGTTCTAGGGAATTTCGAAAAATTGAGGGTTGTTACATTAAGGTTACTCTGTAATAATAATTGTAAACCAAACCTAAGTTGTTTTAAATTAACAAGATTTAAAAGTAGTCCCGCTTCTTAGCATAAACCATGGACATCGGACAACTTGTACATTGCTTTGCTATTTGTACAATATTTAAAGACATAATTGAATCAACGTATTCATTTAATATCCATTTGTTGACTGGTGTCGCCTAGCAACGCCGAACCCTATATACATTACACTATTCATGCCTTCATTTTTGTTTTCTAAACTTCGAACGCTAACAACAATACTAAACAAATGAAAACTGTTATTTAACTAAAACTAACTCTGATATTTATAAAATTTAAACAGTATTTAAAAACTTTAAATACTGTTTCATATATTATTTTTTTACTTATACAGTTTTAAATAATTTTTATATAGTTTCATATCGTATTTATTTTTCACTAATTATTTCTCTGAATTAAAATTCAGTTGTTTTTTTGTTTAATATTTTATTATTGATTTTTAAGAATTTCTTCTTCGTAAATACATGACAGTGGCGCCATCTGTCGAAAATTGATCGTACCAACTCAGAAACCTTCGTGGGCTCATGCACAACAACTTTGCTAAAGATCATAACATGATCAAATGCATAGTTTACGATTCCATAAAGGACTCACAGACAAATATTCATTTTTATTTATTAGATAATTGTGGTCTTCTTCTCGTCATGGTTGAATCTACTATGAGCAAGTGCACGCCTATCTAATAAATTATTTAATGTCCTTTATTAAGCCAATCATCGTATCAGAATTTCATCATTTATTTCATATGATAAATCGCCTACAACAATAACTTTGAATAGTTCAATTCTCCACACACCCATGGCAACAAAGCCCACGAACAAGTGTGTTGTGCAACAATGGAATAATTATCTCTACTTTACACTTTTTAAATGTAATAATAGTGAAATCCCCTCTTGAAATTTGCCGTATTCATTGCGGCTCACCGTTGCGGAATACGTGCTCTACGCGTTTTTGAATTGGATACGTTTCCATTGTTAATTACTGTACGTTATTCAAATATTAGAATTTGAGGTTATGTACGTTTTATTTTTTGTTGATGTGAATAAGATAGCGATTGCAACATACACACATCTGATTACCATCAATTAAAGACAGAATTTAAAACGAATTTAAAAGACTTTTTACGGCTTACGTTTATTGTTGATTGTTTTAATCAAACGTTTCAAAGACAAAGTAAGCCGCAAAATGTCTTTTAAGCAAGTTAAATCATGTTATTTTAGTTACATTAATCCAAGATATTAATTATATATTTGTCGTTATTACAGCTGTAGGATCTTCACTGCTGCTTATCCATGTCTCTCCATCATCAGGAGAGAGAGTAATAGCGACCTATGTTACATCATAAATCCGCCGTGTGTCTAACAATTGACAAGAATTGTTCCCGCTATACAATTAAAAAGCGGATTATGAGTCATATAAAGGGAAACGAAAACACCGTGACGTAAGAAGACAATGGAAACTGTGAAAAATTCAAAAATCACGGTCGTGCGTGAATTCAAATCTCGCCTCGGGTGTTAGGAGCCAACTGATTTGTGGTTATTTACAACGGTCGTTACGTTTCCATTTTGGACAATCGTTCGTGTGGAATTGTGTAGAAATTTTTGCTTATTTTTAATGTAAAAAGACAGTGCGCAGGGAGAGGGTAATTTTATATTGACAATGATAATTTATATTACAATCTATTGTGTAATATATTTGATTTGTATTATATTGTTATGTTAATTTATTTGCTTCTTTTGAATGTAATTGTTTATTGAACTTCTTTTAAAGGTTACTTTTTATATAATATTGTTAATGAAATTTTTCAAATTTTTAAAACAGTAAATTACCTTAATTAAATTAAATTAAAGTACCTTAAATTAAAATTATTATTAAAATTACTGACAGTTTTTTATTTATTAAAATCACCATCTTATATTATTAAATTCAATTTAAAAGTTGAAAATAGTTTTAAAGGAACAGGAGAAGGAGAAGAAAAAAATAAGATTCTTGTTGGAAGACATAAAATTTGCATATAAAATACTCGAAATATTCTTCGTGAAAAGTCAACTGCTGTTATTCTCTATAACATTACGAAAATAATATATTTCTTCTTAACAGACTTCGATAGCACTCCTTCTTCTTTTTTTTTATTGCTAGCCCAGCATATGACCACACTCCGCCTGATGTTAAGCAAGAGTGCGGTCCATGAGCATAGACAACTGTTACCACAGACAGATGTCCACGCAACAGTCGACTCCACTATGCCGGCTAGAGGAGACGAGTGTGCTCTGTCCAAATTAACAGGGCACACTCCTCTCGTTATCCCCGCTACTTCCAAGCTGATCCCGAAACGCGACTAGTTCACTTCGCGGGTGTTCTGCTTGAAAGTGGTGGTACTTCCCCAGGACGGCATATTGGGCTAATGCCATCTTTTACACCTAATTAACGAGTTTCTTCTGCCTTCTTCTTTTCGTCATACATCTTTTCATAGTCATTGTAGAATCGAACGATAAACAAGTACCTACACGCCTATGGAATCCATTTTAAATAACGATAAATTCGTTAGAGTAGTCTGTAGAGAATGAATGAACACGACAACCCTTTCCCGACAGCTCATTTCTTATTCCGTTGGTTTGTAGGAACCGTGACACGGTATTTGCTTAGTGCTTCCAAGAAACACCGTCTGTGGGACAACTCGACTGATATTTTCTACGTAAATCTTAAACTGATTTTCTACGTACAGACTGTTTTTGACGGCATAGATTAAAGATTCAGGCATTTTGTAAAGGTAAGACATTTTTTTTTTAATTATTCAACAAAGAAAAAATCTATAGTTTTTAATATATCGGAACAGAAGTTGTGGATAAATTAATTATTATAACTGTTGGCGATTGCAACCTCCTTACCCACTACCCACTAAAAGTAAATCGTGCAGAAAAATAAAATAACAAAAACATATAATTTGGGTTATTAATAAATAATTACATTAATAAATATAATATATATAATAAAAACAATAGAATAAAATATTATATATTTATATTTGTATTGACGAGTAAAAGCGCTCTATTGGAGTCCTATTACTAAAAGTAAATAAATAAATTTTTAAAAAATAAAGAAAGGAACAATAAAAACCACGGCATATGCGAAGAATTGAGCTGCTGTACTGGAAGAAGGAATAACAACAGAAGATAATAATTAGAGAAGAATAATTAGAGAAAATAATTCTGTAAGTATTTAATCTTTGCCCGCGACAGAATTTTACCTGGACTTATTTGTTCTGCTCTAAATTGGTTAGGAAGACGCTCCGTACTCCCGATTGATTTTATCAAGACAGACGGTACATTTAGAGAAAATTACCTAAATAATACATCGTCTTAGAGCTACAAAATATATAAATACATTTAAACATACAACCCCATTTAACGCCACTCGATTTAACGACAAACTCCCTAAAACGTCGAAATTATTTGACTTTGGTTGGTTTACCTTGTTATCCGTACTTATTACATGGACACTCTATGTAGCATCACATCCACTCTAAATAACAACATGTGTGTATTAAAATAGTAAAACAAAATCGATTTTTCTTCTCTCTATTTAACGATAACTCTCAATAACGCTGTAAAATGAACACCAACATATATATGAAAAACCAATCGTTTTATTAGTTTTTACTTTAAACTCATGCAAATAGCCAAATAACTTATCACCTATAGCAGCCATTCTCAAAGTGGTGTTCCGCGGAACCCTAGGGCTAAAATACTGCAAAAAATACCTACCAAAGGGAGATTATAAGGTTACATCTAAATATTCCAACTAAACATTACGTAATATTACATTGCAATATGATTATTCATAAATACATATAAATCAGTTTTTTATAATTATATTAAGGCTTCCTTCGCCAAAAAAGTTTGAGAACCGCTGACCTATAGTATATTTAAATAGAAAGGATGTCTCATACGTGTTGTTCAAAATCAATAATATTTATTTCACATAGGCCTTTTAGGCTCTTGTGTATAGAATCTACGGAGATTTCGGAAAGGCATATGACGAGAAGAAATCACAAGAAACTCGTCAATCATAGCCTGTACAATATAATGTTAGTATTCGTAACTACATTCTTGCTTAACTATAAATTAAGCATTTTTTAAATTAATGTAAATGAAATAAAAATAGTTTATTAGCATAGACACTAAAGTCGTGCGCTTGCTCATCGTTAGACTCTACCATGGCTTTGGAAAGGCGTATGACGAGAAGAAGACCACAAGAAACTTGTCAATCATGGTCTAAATAAATAATAAAGCTAGTATATAAGTAAATAAAACATGCATCCAAGCAAACCAACATTGTTGATATTTAATGCTAATTCTAAAAATTTACAGTCTACTGAACACGTGGCATTGTAGATTATTATGTTATTATGCTATGTAAACAATGTCCTAATTTATTTTTCATATAATAATTTTCAAATTGATATTACAGTGGTGATGGTAATTGTAATTTAATATAAAAAATATAACACAATAAAGGCATCAATATTTTCACTAATAAAAATGTAGAGATGCACCCTTATGGAGGGTTATAATTAAGGGTAGGCAGGGATGATTCGTTATACAATAAATTCGTTAATTAGATTTTTATTTTGATCCCATTCTGTCCCTTTGGATCTCCTTAGGGTTTCTCCTATAAGAATATTCAATTACAACTCTCGGTACTGACTAACTAAATAATATATATATTCTAATATACAAACTTGCATATCTTATAGTAGTACTGCTATCAGGACTACATAAACATAAAGCACAGAACCAAAGAAACCTTTTTTTAAACTAGTTTTTATTTTTAACCTTATTTATTTTAAGTAGGAGAGGGAGGGAGGGGGGGGGGGGGATAAACCGTATCAAACCTTTTAAATTCATAAAACAAAGATCTTATCTTCAACCCCTACTAAGATGAATCCTATACGATTTCTATATATAATACCTACATATATATTATTGTGTATATGTATATATTAAATTTTCGAAACAAGAGAACAACATTGAAATGGCAGAACATCGGGCTTAGAACTAGCAATATGGGATAAAGCCACGCATCGGTGGACAGGCAAATTGTTCTGTAAGTGAATTACTCGTATTCCGTTGTCCCTCTGCCCACCCCAATGGACTAAACCACTAAAATTCCATATAAATTCATTATAACTGAGATTGGTGTGTCTGACAATGCATTTTGACTAATTGAATTTGCGGTTTTGGCTTTTGGAAGGGATTGTACAAGATTTTAGAGAAACATGTGTTTTATAGTAAAATATAATATATGTTATTGGTTGTTTCAGGCGTTGCTTTGCGGAAATCCATATTAAAGGAAATTATTTTACTTATATAATATAAAAATACATAAAAATAAAAAACAAAAACCAAATAGATGTAAGGAAGAGGGGAGAGAAAAAAAAACTTTAAATCGCTCTCAGGTAACATTGCGATTTTGTTTATCTATGTTAAAGGACCTTTTAAAGACTGTAAAATCGTGATCATGTTTTCTTTGGATAGATTTTATTTTATAATTTTAAAGACTAAACGACTACTTTATTTAAAACATAAAAATAGTATTATAATATTGAGCCATCAACCAATGGGGGGTTTAACCCGCTTCGAATGTGACCAATCGTGTTAATCCACTGCACGCAACAGGCACGTGTCCAAGAAATCTCATACAAGCGACCTCACTCTTAACTAGTGTAACTGACGGGCTCTCGTAATTAGTTTTGAAGGATGAACAGAAAGTATTTTCACACCAGTATTGATGGACCAATTGCGTATGACATGTTAGGGTGTACTCCCAAACGCATATGCATTTATTTTTAAACATTTTTGAAGATACTGATGTGCCGTAATAAAGCGGATTAAAATGGCTTAAAAATATAATTATCACATTGCATTGTGATAATAAAAGGAAAAGAAAGAACAAAAAAACCTAAAATCTTCTTAAATAAGTATTTTCAGTTTGTAGAGGCAACCGCCAAGCATTTTTATAGGAACCTAGTATATGACCACATTCAGGTGTTTAAGATTAAGCTAGATTTCAGTCCTTGAGGGACGATAACTGTTACCACAGACAATTGCGAGCTACTGTCGTCTTCTCTACGCCGGCTTGAGGAGACGAATGTGCTTTGCTTTAATAACTGCTTTGCTCTGACCTGTAAGTTATTTAATCAAACCTAAAAGAACTAAGTATCCTATAAAAACTATATATCCTAAAAATAGTATCCATAAGATAGTTCACACTCGATAGTCGTCAGTCGACACAAGAAATACAGATACAAAGTGTTATAGAGTGTGAATGTAGATTACATTTTGTATGAAAAAATTAACCGGGGTAAGACTGCGGGCATAATTTGCTAGTTACCTACATATTATTTTAGACTTCTGCCCCACCCTGAGCCCATTCCTTCTAGAATATCTACTTTTTGAAATGTAAAAGGAGCAAAAGTAGTATTTAAAATCATTGTTTCTAACTACAAATACAATGATCATAATTTTAAGGTAAAACATATAGGCTTATAGCAATAAAAAAATGCATATTGTAAAAAGGGGTCCCGCGAGGCACAATGCTGGGGCTATAATTGTTCACTTTCTCACAATGTCAACAAAAATATTAATATTTGTTACAAGTGACATTATTATATTGGCACGCGACTTTTAATAGGTTAATACGTATATTAACGGACAATAGCATATAAAAAACATAACGAGAGAGTGGGTGGCATTGATATCATAATCTAAAATATTAATAAAAGGGGAAGAAATGATCGTTGCATTTTTTTATTGCATTATTGCTGTTTTGTTTGTTGGATTATTTGTTTTTATTTAATACTAATAATTATTTTAGCATTTATTATTATTAATTCCAATAATTTGAGAAAACAAAACAAAACTTTGACAAAAAGCGTCAATAAAAAGTGGACCTTAGCTCCTTACATCTATCTACCCCTTGTGCGAAGAAAGGCGTGAGTTATGTAATAACTAAGATATGTATCTATGAATTATATCCAATAGAGTGCGCCTATAGAATCCATTTCTCTTTTATCATTGTCACCCACAAGTCGGCACCAGACCTACTTAATAATTCGCACGAAAACTCATGATAAAAAACTAAGGGTTAATCCTGTTTGGACCCTTACAATTACAATTAATGAAACAAAATAATAATAAAATAAAAACGTTTTAAGAAAAAATCACCTAAATAAAGTGTGAATTACAAACACCTAATAAAGACCGATTCATTCGAACATATTCGATGATTCGCAGTTTTATTCAATTCTTTTTTCTTATAAGAAATAAAAAATTTAATGAGAATTTCTTTAATTATCAATTATTACAATTGGTTTTTTTTTTTCAATAAATATTCAATACTAACTCGTAGCTAAGCATTTTTTATGTTATCCAAATAATTTCAAATTTAATGTTTTTAAATGTGAGTTACAAAGTTCATTTTAATATATTTTCTTAATATACAGTGAAAAGTCTATATAACTACACTGAAGGGACTGTGCATTTTATGGCGTTATAGAGAGTTGTCGTTAAATGGAGAGAAGAAAAATCAGACTAAGAAAAGGAAAAGTTTATTTCGGATATGTGATTACGACGCTTTAGGGAGTTTGTTGTTAAATCGAGTGAGATTACATGGAGTTTAGACTGTATATAAAATATTAGTTTATTTTTTTGTCATTAAAAATAAGTAGGCCGGTTTCACCAAACTTTTAATTTAAATTTGCACGAACAATGCGAGCTGTTTCTAAGGCGAATTTCTCGCAAATTTCGTGCGAGTCGAATTCGACTATCAGAACTACGCCCACACGTGCCAGACCATTATTCGATAACCGTCAAATTTAAGCAATAAGACATCTCTATTTTATATTAAACAATTAAAAATATTCATCTTTATTACTGCTGCATTAAAGTCGCTTTTTATGCGCGTATCTTGTTAAATAGGGTTGTACAATGCGCTTTTTATTAGTGGGAAAGGACGCGTGTCCGTTCTAACACCAGTTTTAATATTGTTGGTCACGTGTTCAGCACATGTATCTCTTTGGTAAAAAAGTCCAAACGTGAATTACAACTTTTATTACAGCATTCTTTGCTGTGAAATTGTTCGTTTTTTGTGCGGTTTTTGTTGTATTTAACTGTAGATTGTTATAGTTTATTGATTTTCGGATTCTAGTACGTTCTATTAGCAATTTAATTGTGAGATTAGTCTTGTTAAATAAGCACTTTTATTGTATAATTGGTTGTTTCAGGCGTTACTTTGCGGAAATCCATATTAAAGGAAATTATTTTGCTTATAATTCCCGCTACATTAGGTCGATGAACGAAAATAACCTCCACCAACATTCAATAACTTGTCTCGACGCGTTTCGCCATTTCACGTGGCATCATCAGTGGGCTTATCACGAATTTAGTCTGGCTATTTATTATATTTGTATTCTGTCTACCCTTAAGTTTGGGATTACGAGCGTAAATATGTCGTCTGTTTGTAAAAATGTTTTTATTATTTTACGAACACTTTTTAATAAATTTCAGTAAACACGATAAGAAATCAATAATTTTTTATTTTAAATATAAATTGCATTAAATGAAACTAGCGTCATCTATTATCGAAGTGCAGAACTAAAAAATGAAGCCCACGCTTATCGTTTCCTTTATTTAGGGACGGACTTCCTGTCACGTGACTGATTTTAAATTGTATATTTCTAAAAGATTTCGAAAGAAAATGTTATTATTTCTTTGTTTGAACTGGATGCGATCTGGTGACTTCCAGCAGAATCGTAAAGAGCTGTATCAGGAGTATATGTATATTATGATGTTTACCAATGAAAAAACTGAAACATATTGTTCTAACAACGATTTGACTTGACGACGTAAGAAATCAAATAAAATTTATTTAAAAAAACCAATCACCTAACGCCATCTATTATAATTTGTTGGAACTAAAATCTCCCCTCACGCAGTCACGTGCCAACATTTTCATACTTGTCACGTCATCAGTCATACATACATTCAAGAAATATTCAAAAATAGGGAGGGTAGTGTTGTAATTTTTGTTATGTCATTGCATTTCCGTTACAGCAAAAGCATTAATAAAACGCATTATAAATATATATACTATATATTGAACAATCCATTCACTTAAAATTAAAACAAAATTCTCTTCAACATAAAATTATTTTCTTCTTAAACATAAAAATTCATACAAACATATAATTGTTAAAATTTCTTCTCTTATATAAAAAAAAACTTCTACTTCATTATCTCAAATAAAAACACGAACTTTAATCAGACTCTGAAATCGGAATACTTTCCTGAAACAAAAAGATGTATTAATCTTACTATATTAACAGATTTGAATCAACTTGACAAGTAGCCAGAGTATGATGTTCCAAGAAGAGTATACCCTGTCAACCCGTACAATGCAAGGTGGTCAAAATCTAACTGTCTTCTACCACCCAGAAAACATCACCAAGGTATGGAATTGAAGCTTGAACTAAACACTAGAAGTGTTTCCCAACCTTTTTTGTGCTTTTCTAAAATCCTTATGCCTCCCTATGTAACCAAACACCCAGTTGATATTTTAGTCTCGTCAAGCGAAATTATTCCTAATAATTATTTACCGCAATTATTTAAGAATTGCCTTTTTTCGTTAAATTTAGCACCGAAATGGCCCCACTTTGGGAAACACTGCACCAGACCTACATCTCAAGTCAGCTTCAGCTTTACTAAACGCCTGACAATTTAGATACATTAAAAAAAATTAGTCAACGTATTGCTTAACCAAAAAATTCAGGCGTTTCAGCGTCACTTCACCACTTACCTCAAACTCGCCAATAAATATATCCGAATCATCGTCACGTGGTAACTCATTAATATTATCAACAGCAGTCACTTGTGGACCTGAAAATTGAAAAAAATGTATACAAAAAAATCAACTAACAAACGTTTACAACCTATTGGAATATAAAGACCCAGAATAAAGCTAAAAAAAACTAAAACATTTACCCATAGGTATTCCCTCCATCGCACCAAACAAATCCATCTGCGACATCAGATCGAGTGTTGGCGAAAATTGGCCAGACCCAAACAGAAATGAGGTGTCTGTAGCTGAAAATAACAATTCAAAAATGTTTGCTTGCATTCTGGCTAAACACAAAAATTAATCTCGTAAATTTATATATATGTATGTTCATTATGTATTTAGGTTACTTATATTTATATCTTAATTATATCATATAATAGAACCTTCCTAAATTGCATTGCCCGATACTAACACTGCTTCTCCTATAACAATTGGTCATCTCGATCGCCAATCGCTCTAAATTTGTATCTCATGTGTTTTAATTGTATTAGCATTATTATTTTAAAGCAATTAAGAGGTTTATTATTATTATAAAAATAATTAACTTTTAAATTAAAATTTTAAAAATATAATTATCACAAAGCAAAAAGACGCGGAAGAAAAACAAAAAAAGACATAACATATCAAATGTCAAAATCCTAAAATCTTCATAATTTGTTGAAACAACCACCACAAACATATATACTCAAATTACTGAAAAATAAAACTCACAAATTTTATGCGCATGCTCATCGAAACTCGCGTACGTATTCGTCGACATCGGACAAGCGGTTTCCAAAGTTTGCAAATGTTCATTACTTAACTCCGGTTCTATCTTTTCAGTTTTCAGCGTTACAGTCTCTGGAACTGTTTGAAAATGTAAAATACCTTCAGCAAAATCGGACCTTAGTAATTACAGCTCAAAATACAATCGCATAATTAACTCATATTACAATTAATTGTTTCAGGCGTTACTTTGCGGAAATCCATGTTAAAGAAAATTATTTTACTTATAATTCCCGCTAGATTAGGTTGATGAAGGAAAATAACCTCCACCAACATTCAATAACTTGTCGCGAAGCCGAAACGACCACACGTATCCTGATGATGCCACGTGAAGTGGCGAAACGCGTAGAGACAAGTTATTGAATGTTGGTGGAGGTTACTTTCCTTCATCGATCTAATTAATGTAGCGGGAATTATAAGCAAAATTATTTTTTTACTTCATATTACCCACTCAACAAGATACCAGTTAAAATCATCTTAAACTAAGCGACTTAAACTGCCAAATAATATCATAAGCAGTTTACCATCCGAAGACAGAGCAGTGTGATAGGCATGATGAGGCTCCTCCACGGCCAAATGGAGTCTGCCACCGGATTTGAACCGAGGAATCACAGTCGCGACGACAGGAACGCGAATTTGCACCCCACCGTTCGCACTACGACTGTTCAGCGGTTCCTATGAACATTAAAAAAAGAAATTACATTCACAAAATTCAATATTTCTGTTAATAGTTTAAAACAGCCATTCTCAAAGTGTGATCCACGGAACTCTAAGGCTAAAGTACTGCAAAAAATACCTACCAAAGGGAGATTATAAGGTTACGTCTAAATATTCCAACTAAATATTACATTGCAATATGATTATTCATAAATACATATAAATCAGTTTTTTATAATTATATTAAGGCTTTTTTCTTCGCCAAAAAAATTTGAGAACCGCTGGTTTAAAAGTACCTGAAGCGGCCCTGTACATTCATTGTTGACAATTATTTTCCCTCCCACTTTCAAATCCTCCGCAGTGGCTGGGACCAACATCTAAAACGAAAATTATTCATTACTGTATACCTCCTTCTGAAAAAAAAAATCTAACAAAAATATTTCAAATTTAATTTAGTTACATAGACGGTAGCAATTTCGAATTCCATTAATATAACTATAAGTAAATATATTAATTATTTTTAAAAGTTATTATCTCGGGTCTGAGTGTGTTTACGTTGTCCTTGTCCCGAGGCATGACAAATGTATTAATACAGCCTTTCATATAAATATCATTTATTATTATTTAGTGTACAAAAGAACCTAAACACAAACCTGTTTACCACCAGGCAATTTGGCATCGACAATTTTCACCAACACCGGCGGACAGTCCGTGGGCTTCAGCAGCGCGAACGGCGTCTGCTTCCTCGCCAACGCCATCCCCATGTGGTACGTATTGATGGGATCCACTACCACTCCCAAGCCCGACGCAGAAGACCAGATGTTCATTTTCGCTTCAGCCACTTTAGTCGAAGTAGACGTTACTTCGTTGTTGCTTATTGGTTGTCTGTAAAATGTTTTAATGAACATTGATATGAAAGAAAATTAACACAAGAATTTAGTAATTAGTAGAGACGTTCCGACTAGTCGGCCACTGTCGTAGTCGGCGACTAATCGGTAAAAAGCGCCGACTATCCGGCTTGTTACTTTGTGTCTATTTCTCAATAAAATGTATGTGTTACTTCCTTGTAAAGAAAACATATTGATGACATTTAACAAACAAAATTAGTATCTTAATTAAAAAACAAATCAACATAATATTTAATGTCATAAATTGCAATACTGCGTGATGATATTTGAAACTATCGTCAAACTAGTGAACTATAAAACTCAAAAAACTTTCTTTGTTATTTATATGTGTCCACATGTCAGTAGTGACTGAAATTGCAGCGAATCAGCTGTAAACGAAGCGTCACGGGAATCCCCTAAACCGTAATCGGCTGTTCGGCCAAAGTCATAATCGGCACATCTTTAGTAATTAGATATAGGGCATGAGATTGTTATATTATAAAAATAAATACTAACCTAACATCGTTACGCTTTTCAGGAGGGATGGTGGGTTTATCAGCATCAGCAGGATGGTCAGGATGTGCCTAAAATGGAATAGGAAAGGATATGGAACGGATTAGAAGAAACACATGGGAATTTATACATTCTTTACTAATCCCTAGAACACATGCATCTAATCTTAATTTACTCCCAAAATTCACTCAAATGATGCTACGTTTAAAAGGTGATGGGTCAAGTAGAACAAAATAAAGAAAATGAAATGAAATGAAAATCGTTTATTAGCATAGGCACTTAAGGCGTGTACCTGCTCATCGTTAGACTCTACCGTGACTTCGGAAAGGCGTATGACCACAAGAAACTCGTCAATCATAGCCTGTACGTAAAATAAAAAACTGAATTGTAAAAAGTGAATAACAATTTATAAATCAGATTGCACAGTGGTTACAATAAATGTCAAATTAATAACATATATGTATAAAAAATATATAGCATTAAATTCAGTCAAAAAAAATATCATATAAATATAAATACCTTATTTTTGTGACAGACCAAATTAGATTGTTGATTAAAACCCTTAAAACATATATTACATCTGTAGGGACGCTCATTTGTATGCGTGAACAGGTGGTTACGAAGATTTCCTGAAAAACAAAACACTTATTGATTGATTTATCCAAGTACCTCCATCCCAACGAAAAAAAAGTTTCTGAAGATGAATACACCAGAAACCAGAGACTTCCAATATATTTTAACACATTAAATGAATATCTTACTGATAAAACAGCTTGGACATAATGTTATTTTATGTTTACCCGTAAGTATACAATAGGATGACAATGCCAGTATACAGCAGCTAAATCAAATTGTATTTGTATTGACGAGTAAAAGCGCTCTATTGAAGCCCAATTACTAAAAGTAAATGATTATTTTTAAAATAATTATTCTATAAATTTAATACATTCTTACCCTTTTGATGAAATCCTTTTGGACATATATGACATTTGTACGGTTTATTCTCCGAATGCGTTTTCCTGTGAGATATAAGCGTTGACACGCGATTGAATGTTTTGCTGCATAACTGAAATGAAATTTAATAAAATATAGTATTGTTTTAATACAACAGTCTATATCTATATATATACTAGCTGACCCGGCGAACTTTGTTCCGCCTTAAAAGCAATAAACAAACAGATTTTGGATTTTTTAAGTTCAATTTTTTTTAGGAAAATCAAATAAAAAAATCAAGTATTTTAATGATTCTTTAATATTCATGTATTTCTCCCGCTGTTCAAGATCCTACTGTTGACCCAGCTGATTTATCTCCGTGTCCATCTGATAAATTTTGTTGTGTGATTTGAGTTGATGCACCAGGTTAATAAGTCATCATGTCCGGTAAAACATGATCATTGACATCACCCCTACCTCGTTTTGATCCACGACTATAATAGGAATAATTCTTCGGCTTCTTGTTGTTACTCACAGTATCGTTTTTCGTTTCCAAACTGTTATCGTTACGAATGACATCATTATCATCGTTGTTCTCATCGTTAGTCTCCCTTCGCCTAAGTTGATCAGAGTGTTTCCGTTTGATTACTCCATTGTTCGTTTCAACTTGATAGGAGTAAGGCCTGGTGCGTTTTGATGTAATCCCTGGTTCAGAGCCTTTCCCTATAGATTTGTTAACCCAGACCATGTCTCCAATCGAATATTCTGGCGGAATAGTTTCTCTAACTGATGGCCTGAGTTCCTGGAATAACCCAGCTCTTTCAAGATCTTCCTTAAAGCTTGGCTTAAGAAGATCAAACGTAGTGCGGATTTATCTTCCAAACAACATTTCACTTAGCTGATATCATTACCTTAGTTGGCGAATCTTTTTTATTCACTGGATACGTTTGGTGGCTTTCATTGTCGCTAGATTTGCTAGACGTGTTGTGCCGTGCTAGGCGTCTCGTTCAAAACTATTTATGCATTGCTTTGCCGCTACTAACGCACACTTTTGAGAAGTGGTTGTTCTTCCCGCACAACCTACAGCGTTTGCCTCTGGCTGGACATTCCTCTAAATTATCGTGATAGTCTCCAAGGGTGTTCCCAAATTCGCAATAACCAGCAAGGCTACGTAGTTGTAAAGAAAACTGGTAGATCGTTTCACCTTCTTCCCGGTGTCTTGTTCCAAAACACACTTTTTCCGAGAGTACGTCCGTTTTCTTGCCATAATAATTGTTCAATACAATAATCCCAATCTTCATTGTAGGGGTTGAAAACATCGAATTTAAACTTGCCGATCGACATCGTTATTTGCATTATTAATAAAATATAAATGCAGTTTTAACATGAAAAGCTGTTTATTTTCAACCACAATGACATAAGTGACAATTGTATTTTAATTATGTAACAACTTTTATTCTCTTTGACGTTTTATGTCACGTCACACGGGAACGCAGTCGAACGGGATAAAAAGTATCCTATCTCCGTTTCCTGGTTCTAAGCTACCACCTCACCAATTTTCAGCCAAATCGGTTCAGCCGTTCTTGAGTTATAAATAGTGCCACTAACACGATTTTCCTTTATATCCAACGGGATAAAAAGTATCCTAAAGCCTTCCCCCGGCCCTAAGCTACCTCCCCGCCAATTTTCAGCCAAATCGGTTCGGCCGTTCTCGAGTTATAAATAGTGTAACTAACACAACTTCCTTTTATATATATAGATATATATATTTGTTGTTATATATATATATATATATGTTATGATAGGAGGGTAGATATAAAATCTTTTATATGAATTGTATAATGGTAAGTGACTACCTCATTGTCTGTCAGTCGTTAGCAAGCTTGATAAATGATCACACTCAAGAATGACTTTTATTTCCATAACTACGACATACACGTCAATTCTTTATTGTATGTATATGTTAAAAATGATAGTCAATATAAAGCTAGTGGGTAGTTGTGAAAAACTTCAGCCTGTAATCACATGTAACTTAACACTGTAAAGAAACTGAAAAGACTGAAAAGAGATATCCTCCAGCCAACCAACAAGATGAGAATTGAGGGAGGTGCAAATAAAGAATACTACAAAGAGACATAAAAGATGAAAGAGATGAAACAAAAACAAAGACAATTCATTCCAATGAATTATAGATGAAGAAATAAATAAAATCCTAACCTCACAAGCATACGGCCTCTCGGAGGAATGTATAGCTCTGTGCTGTGTTAAGGTCGACAGCTGTCTGAAGCTCTTCCCACAGGTTGAACAATGGAAGTTTCTCTCGTCAGTGTGCGTTGGTAGATGACGTATGAGCGTGTACTGATGCTGGAATTCACGACCACCTGTAAAATTAATAAAGCACACCTTAGCCGATCACACTAGTCGACTCCCACTATATATATATGTATATGTGTGTGTGTCTGTGTGTATGTGCATATATATATATTATTTTCTATCAGTTTTATATATTACTAGCTGTTGCCAGCGACTTCGTTCACGTAGTAATGAAGATATAAAGTACTATGAAGTTTAAATTTTAACATGAAATCAGTTATTGTAACATAACTGTAATAGTTAGACATATGGTATCGCTGACTTTTTTGTAGATATTGATGTCCTCTATAAAACTGTCGTACATCACTTTGCTCTATTGTCAATAATTTCCACAGCGTACGCAATATAATGATTTTTTTTTCACACTTTGGGTTACAGTTTTCATATGGATCCCAAACGTTTTTGAAAATATTCTATAGCCTATGTTCATCAGGGATAATGTAGGATTCTAATGGTGGAAGAATTTTTCAAATCGGTCCAGTAGTTTCTGAGCCTATTCAATACATACAAACAATCAAATGTTTCCTCTTTATTATATTAGTATAGATATATTTCTATCTTTATTATCTTTCTTCATACTATACATCTAGTTCAGTAACCGGGGTACCCAGTAGGACAGGTTTCCGAACCTAGTACAGGGGCCCTTGCTATTTTTATGTACTAAAATTCTTTATTAATAAACTATTTTATTTACATATATAGATTTCCTCGTAGCACTCAAGATCAAGAGGGTGATTCAAAGCCAGACTAGTTTAACATATAGACATACTTTACATTACTTAACAAGTCTGCCCACTCTTTCTCTGAAAAGGATTGTAAAGCAGACGCTAATTAAAAAGGCTTACTATAAAATTATTGATTACATGAGCGATGGAAATGCTTGGTTAAACTAGTGTTTGAGCTTGGCTTACTGTTGGCTTACTAGAAGGATTTTTTAGACTGTATTTAATGTTGTATAGGTAGCTTTATATATTTATATACATATACATGTATTTTATATACATATATGTTATTAATTTGATATTTATTGTAATCACTGTGTAATCTGATTTATAAATTGTTATTTACTTTCTTTTTTGAGTTAAAATTCAGTTTTTTTTATTATTATTTTATGTAGAGGCTATGATTGACGAGTTTCTTGTGGTATTCTTCTCGTCATATGCTTTTCCGAAGTCACGGTAGAGTCTAACGATGAGCAAGTGCACGCCTTTAGTGCCTATGCTAATAAACGATGTTCATTTCATTTACGTTTTTCAGTTTGCTACTGAAGTGAGGCAAAATATACCCGCATACAATGCATCAATGGACAGTGCACTTAATAAATAACATTACTAACATATGCTACACTCCCATAACTTGATGACTCTCCCGATGCGTTTTATAAACTTGAGATAGTGCATACGTGTTCTCGGATCAGCTTTGTCCACTTTGCAAGACAGTTTCGGTTTATTTCTCTCAGATATTGCTAGAATAAAAAATGACTTAGATGCTGAGGATTGAAATACAATGGACCATTCCAGGAAATTCATAAACTTAAGCCACTGTTTCGAGTAAATTTTTATCAATATTAAAATTAATTTCCAGCTAGTACATCACAGGAAAAAAGTAACAAAAACGCTAGTAGTCCTACACAGATACATACATACATACGTACATACATATTTCCTACACAATATCTTTCAATCGTTTGTTGTAAGACTGGCAGGCAGACTGATGATGGCGTTAGCCCAGTATGCCGTCCTGGGGAAGTACCACCACTTTCAAGCGGAACACCCGTGAAGTGACCTAGTCGCGTTTCGGGATCAGCTTGGAAGTAGCCGGGATAACGAGAAGAGTGTGCCCTGTTAATTTGGACAGAGCACATTCGTCTGCTCAAGCCCGCATAGTGGAGTCGACTGTTGCGCGCGGACATATGTCTGTGGTAACAGTTGTCTATGCTCATGGACCGCACTCTAGCTTAACATCAGGTGGAGTGTGGTCATATGCTGGGCTATCAATAAAAAAAAAATTGTAACTTACCATTATTAATATCTGATGAACTGGGAGTAACATTGCTGGGTTCCAGATACCACGGTTTCTTCTCATATATTGGTGTAACATTTGAACTTTGGACGTGCTCTTTCTGGAATAGTAAATAATTAAGCAACTGGTAAGAGATCAATACTAAAAAAAATAGTAATTTACCTTTATATTCCGCCCAATAGTAATATCCATATCTTTTTCATAATTTCTTTGGGGTCGAAATGCAGGTTCGGAGTCCAATGACATGATAGAACCATCTTCATCTGGCCAAGCAAAGCAAGCCTGGTCCACTCCATCGCCATACAAACCATCACGACAACGTAAACCAGGGAAACACAACTAAAATATTTATTTAAAAGTAAACTTAAAACAAATGCGGATTTAACAATATGAAATAAACAAAAAACTAATGAAATAAAAGTATATAATAGCCGTATAGATTATTTTCTTATGTCAAAACGTAATTGGGTGTAATTATTAATATTTCAAACTATACTTACGTCAGGATTGTTAGGAAAAGACCCATAATTATCGTTATAAATACAATCTCGTTTTTCACCCAAGCATACTTCGTGAATGCTACAACAAAAAAATACGTTAGCTTCTCAGTAATCCAAATAAGATCTCTAATTAAATTTTCATAAAACAATTACAAAAACAAATGCACCTAATTAATTCATCTCCCGGCCGCGTAAATTGAATTTCTTTTATTTCTTCATCCGAAAACATAATTTTGACTTGTTGCAAAATTCAATTATTTGACAAAAAAAAACACGTCCGTCACTTTTTTCAGCAACAATCGACTGTCGAATTTTGTCTTCCTGACAATCAATTGTTTCGTAAAAAAAAGTTCAAATTGTTTTAGCAGCCAGCTAGATTTGACAGTTCAATGCCCTAAAACAATTTTTAAACCAATCACTATGAAATACTTATTTATAGCTATAATATAACACATAATAATCGAAGTAAATAATAAACAAATAAATAAAACCGGAACAACATTTATTTACGGTCTCCCAAACAACAAATCATAGTGCACAAGCTTTTGTAAATAATGTCATAGCGCCATCTATTGAAAATAACTTAAACTATTTTTTATACCTCTTTCATTATAAATGTAATAGTTTCTATTGCAACCGATAGATGGGTCTTATTACAGTTTTATAAAATCCCCTCCTTTTTAAGTTTAAGTTTAAAAAGAAATATAAATATGTATTGATATAGGTTTGATTTAGTACTAAACTTCTACCTAGATCTAAATATACCTATAAATACTTAACTAACCTATAATAATAGAAGAAAATAATCTAAGTTCACTCATGTGTAGAAATAATTCTAATATTGCAAAATAACGCCCAATCATAGCATATTGTGACTATTTATCCTTATTATTTATTGATTATATTGAATTCAATAAGAATTCTTTAGCGTTCGACTTTGTAACGTAAAACTAAACAGTCCTAAACATCAACTATAACCTCACGCAATTTTCGCCACTAATTTAAAACGCCATAGAGGTTATAATGCTATAATGTATTCGTGGATTTCTACATCGGTATGAATGCTTGACAAATTTGTAACAAGCCGGTAATAAGATCGCAGGCGACAAGTGATGACGTCACGGTCGGGATAATGCAGGTGATCGATTTGCGGACGTGATCTTCAGTTTTTAAGTGAATTACACTTTTAAACGCAATTATTGGGTCGTTTACAAAATAATATAGCAAATGTATAATTTTAAAGCGATAAGAATATTATTAATTAATAGTTATAGATAGAATAGTTAATTAGATATAGAAGTACGGGCTAATTTTTTGATATTTCATATGTCTTTCTTTCTTTCTTTCAATGCAGTCGAACATCAATTTGGTGTTTGTATCATACCTATGAATTTCACGTGTAAAATATTGTGTTCCATTGATAATCCCAGAGTTTGGACCTATGAAGAAAATTTTCTACACAAACGTAAAATATAACACCCAGATTTGAAATAAATGAAGTTTTATTTCGATGACTGCGTCATAGAGATCGTCTTTTGTTAGCACGTATTTGGTTGATGTTTGTACCAATATTTTTGTTGTGCGGTGTATTCTACTTTTGTATCATACGAGATATTATTCCTATTACTATGAAATGACAATAATTTTGTTGTTACTGTCATTTGGAAATCTCGCAGTGCTCGTGTGGATTTTTTTTGTTGTTCAAATTCAAATATGAAACCAAATGAACATTGCGGCAATCGTAAAAACTAAGCTTTTGTTGACTGAAATATTATATATTCATCAAGTTAGTGGAATCGAGGTGATTACTGCCTGTAAACATGTCCGCCTGAAGTATATATATTTAAAAATAAATGAAAATATTAATAAAGTCATGCAGAGGATATTTTTTATTGTTTATGACCCTCGTATACAGTTATTAATGTCAAAAGTGTACATTCTAGTAAGTTTATATGAGCTAAACTGCGGTTAAGTTCATATAATTGAACTAAAGTGGTACTAAACTAAGATAATTGTTTTTAACCCATTATAGTGGGTTATTCTTGACTTCTGTAGCAGTTGTTTTACGAACCCAGAATCGATTCTTGTAATCAACGAATACCACTTCGAGCATCTATATTGTCTATAGTTTTAAAAATGACACATAAGGTTGGCAACAAACGTTTGGTTTCAGAACAAAGAAAAAAATATTTGAAAATCGAATGCATAAAATTTATTTTATAATATTTTAATTGCGTTCGAATTTTTCCGTTTGAATTTGGAATATTTAGCCCTTAACGACAAGAAAATATAACTAATAAACTCGCATAGCGACACCCGCGAACTGCAGATGTTTCACCAAAAAGAAAACAAACGAAATTCGAATCGATTTCTTTCAAATATATTTCCTAGTCAAGAATTAGCTTCTCAGTAGTGATTTTAAACTATACAATAAATTCAACTCACGTGAGCTCTTTCGTGTATTTATTACAGTTTATTTGCACGACTTGCACTTTAGGGGTAGACACGTGGGTTATATAAATAAACTATCGCGTTTTATTAACCCGATAATATAATATATATAATAATAATATAATATGAAACAAAGCGTTTGATCGTTTCTCACAGCAGGACTAACTTACAATGGCTAAAGCAATCACGTAACTAACCTCCTTTACTATTAAAAGTTTAATTCACATCTCAATCCAGAGGTTAACAGCATGTCTGTCCACCTGTCGACATGACATCCCGCTGCGTTGATACCATAACACTACAGATACATTCACGCTTTTATACATGATTGGGTGAGACCAGAGGTTCCCAAACTTATTTTGTCTAACGCCCACTTTGAAACTTTTTTTACCTTAAAAACCTCAATAACATTTAGTCTCGCCTGGAGTTTAATTAAACCCTTACCGCCCCCTTCTAAGTCTCCAGCGCCTACTTTGGGAATGACTGGGTTAGACAGTAAGTACCCTAGTAAAAGTGCCTCGGAGACTAATGTTTTGGTAATTTTCATTTTTTTTAAATTTAACAACGACAAACTATGCAGAATAACTACTTTAAAATCTGTCATCCAAAATTATGCATGGTTTGAAATAATTACCTACATCATTATATTATATAGGTAATAGATTATTATATATGTATATAAAAAAACATTTATTAATTATTTATTACACAAATTAATATATACTTCTTTTTGCAATTTTGGTTTTTTTAAAAAAATATTTAAAACTTTTTTGCACTTTACAAAAAGCGAACTTAATTTCCTCGGGCATTATCTACCATTTGACATTTAGGACCAGCAGAAAGGTTGCATAGATACAGATCAAGATTAACATTAAAAAAAATAATAATAAAAAACAAAAGAAAAACACACACAATTGGTTATATGCTCTAAATTGTATTAGTATCAGTATTATTTTTTAAATCAATAAAGAATTTATTATTATTATATTAATTACGAAACTGTATTATTATTGATAAAATACAAATTTGAATAATTATTTAGGTTATGTTACACACACGTGTAACCTTATGACTAACAAGCAGACACTTAACGGCTAACAAACGAGCGAAGCCGCGGGCATCACGCTAGTAAATCAAATACTTACAATATTTAGTATTTCCCATTACAAATAGCTCAAAGCATGCAATTATATTAACATAAACAGATTGCCTGTTAATGTTGGCACACGTATGCGAAACCCAGCACTCTCTTATGGGGTATAAGAATAAATTTTTAGTTTTGTTTTTTTTTTGTTTTCTTTTTCTCTTCCTTATATCTATTTGGTTCTTATTTTTTTTTCTATATTGTGTAACATCTAAACTATGTATTTTTGTAATTTTATTAGAAGTGTAGTATCTATCCCTTTATCATCTTGAGCATGCCGTCCTTTCCTTAAAATTTCATTTAGTTTATATAATATTGCAGGCTGGCAACATTACTGTTCCCCACGCCACTTATTTCGCTTATTTCGTCCCGATAATAGCGCCCTCTCGGCGACACTGATGTAACTAGCAACAACTACGTGAACGTGAATAAATTGTGCACCATTATTATATTCTGTATTTCATCGCAATCAAGAGAAGAATCAATTCATATAATAGACCAGCACCTAAGGATCGCTCCGGAGACGGCAGTGGAAGAGAGGGAAAGCCGAGCCCATCGTGAGTACCCCTTTTTTTCCATTCCTGGATACTGTCCGTCAGCCAGCATTTTATATCACACAAAGTTGTTTGTAAAAGCGGAACAATCCTGCCAAAAGCGAGACGTATGATCACGTTAGGTTAAACAACATCATCATAACCTATGTATTGACGTAGAGATTATCTTAATGTAGTCTACTTTCTTCACACCTGACATTGGTATGAATTGTTGGGGTTACACCGACCCTAGACACATTTGCCATTAAAAAAAAAACAATAAATAAATAAATAAAAAAAATAAAATCAGCGTTCTAGAACCAGTCAATGTAGATTCTCTTCCCAAATTAAAATATCACAATAAACTTTTCAAATACCAACGTTACTTTATCATATGCAATGTGGTCCTATACATATATACAATATAACATTATACGTACAGTTATCTAGTACTTAGACTTAGGTATTATTAAAGCACTAAGTCGAACGATCAGTCACACAAGCTAAGCTTTAATATGCAAACATATAACCTAACAATAACTTTAAGCAGTACTCATCAACGGCTTGCGAACTTGTCTGATGCCACATTTACACCCTGCTCACTACTTGAAGATGAATATTTAATTACTTTCGTGAGATGCTTGAAAGTAGCTAGGTATAACAAGAAAAGTCTGCCACGTCGCTCTAGATGTTGTTATTGTTTTCATTAAGCAAATTGTCTTATAATATTTATTTATTTATTGGGTTCACAAACAGGGCTCTACAACTAGACTTGGAATTAATATCACACTAAGAATTATAATAATCTAATTGTAGGCCCTATGCACAGTGAACACTGCATGCACTAACATTACAATGAGCGAGGTTACATTCAATTTTAAACATATTTAAAAAACTCATTAAAACTATTTACAATTAAATCAAAATAAAAAATATAGTTATTCAAATATAATAATACAGACAGTCCTCGTACTTACGGCATGTTAGGTTACCGAAATAAGGAACGTAAATCGAAACGACGTAAGTCGAGACATATTTTTTCATGTTTACATGTAAAATTCAAAGTTAGGTTCAAAGAATGTTGATCCAATGGTTGCAACAAAACTTCGCGACAAGTGAATTCTCTTATACCGGAAATCGAAGCGACGTAAGTCGAAGACTGCCTGTATAATAAAAATAAATAACTAAATTAAATTTTATTTTAAACTCGTGAGTATTTTTAATTACATTCAAGTAGTGTAAGCGCGGCACGATGTTATACTAAGTCGTCAATCGATATAATGATTTATTTTGACCACAGGGGATAATGTGCACATAAAATGAGCACAGCTTATTGTTGCGATTGTTTACTGCCTACCCGTTAACTAAGAATAACATATGCTATATTTATTGTGTGCTGATTTATACAGCTTAGTTTCATGCAACTACGGGGTGGGGCACGGGAACCTCAACTATATCTCAAAACGCTGGTAAGAGAAAACTATCAAAAATTAATTTATTTGCCTAAGGTTATGTACATTCATATTTAGTGTAGATCCTGTTGCCTTAAATTTACATAAACAAGACAAAATTGTCTTCTGGTGGAGAACACTGTATTATAATTAGTTGTTTCAGGCATTACTTTGCGGAAATCCATATTAAATGAAATTATTTAAAATTATTTTGCTTATAATTCCCGATCAGTCGTTGAAGCGAAGCCGAAGCGACCGCACGTATCCTGATGGTGCCACGTGAAGTGGCGAAACACGTCGAGACAAGTTACTGAATGTTGTAATTATAAGCAAAATAATTTTAAATAATTTCCTTTAACACTGTATTACGCTATATTATGCATTCAACTTATTAGTATGTAAGTGGACAATGCCAGTATACAGCAGCTAAATCAAATTGATAATTATTAAATTAATAAATTTATTTCATTTATATTTATATTTGTATTGACGAGTAAAAGCGCTCTATTGGAGCCCATTTACTAAAAGTAAATAAATAAAAAAAATAATTAAATTGACTCATTGTTTTTTCCGTGTTTTGTTTGTGGACTTATTTATTATACTGAAGACTAAATACATTTTAAATGAAAATAATTAGTATTATCAAGAAGATCCTTTCCGAAGTTACGGTAGAGTCTAACGATGAGCAAGTGCACGCCTTTAGTGCCTATGCTAATAAACTAATTTAATTTAATTTCATTTCATTATTAGGACGAGAACTTTTCAGTTAAACTAGTAGTTTTTAAATGCAAAAATATAAAAGAAATATTTTATTGATACCAAAAAACAATTTCTTTAAATATCCGTTTAGATAATAACTGAGGAAACGCGTTCAAATTGATTGACAGGTTCTTGAGAAAGGGGAGTTTTTTATTAGTAATATTGTTGTAAATAATTATCGGGTTTGATATTCGGAACTTTTATTCAATTTTTTGATTGACAGCTTGCAATTAATCATGGTAAATATTAAGTATGTCAACGCGTGCTGGTCAAAGCTGTTGAAGTGCTTTATTGGCAAAAGTATGCAGTAATAGATATCGCTAGTTATAGTACAGTAATGCCCCGCTTTACGCGAGGTATACGTTCCGGAAAAAATCGCGTTAACTGAAATTCCCGCGACCATAGAGAAGTTGATGACTACATTATGTTTATATGCACTCTTTCGCGTAATTTAATAATACATTTGAATTTCGCGTTATAGTGAAACCGCGCATAACGAGGTCGCGTAAAGCGGGGTATTACTGTATAGTAAGTGATGGGACCACGTGACAGGCATTGCCTAGTGTGGGACTAATGAAAAGCATGTTGTTATTTTAGTTTAATAATAAGTAATATATAACAATTTTAAATTAATAATTATGTATTAAAAAAAGTCGTTGACAAGCTTTTGTTGGTTTGACCTTTTAAATTAGTTACTTTAGGTGTTTAGTTTAGTTACCTTTAAACATTGTGTCAGGGGGGCTACTCAGGCATATCCGAAGTTTCGTGATACAGCTGTCACCTCTGTAGCTTACGTGGATTTTGACATATAAGCCCGTGAAAGTCCTCCCAAATGTCCGTAAAATAAGCATTGAGTGGCCTATCCCTCGTGACGTCGCTGTCAAATGGTGCTCCTGAGTAGCCCTTCAGTTCTGATATTTTGGTGTTAATTCTTCTTCTTCTTCTTTATTAATGGCCTCAGATATCTATTAAAGACAATTCTGCCAATGTCGAGTATTCGGGCAACAGCCCAATAAGAGATTATAAAAATTTAATTCACACGTAAACCCTCATGTCAAAAAAACCTTGGTATTGATTGTACATATATTGTTGATGTATTACGGACTATAAAATCCAAAATGGCGGTGCCATATTATTTGTAAATAAAAGCTGTCAATCAGTCGTGAACAACCGGATATTGTTTGATTGTCAATTGGGAGGGGCAGGAAACGTAGGGAAGGAAATTAACCGGTTTTGCGAATAGATTTTGAAATTTCTCCTATTATTGTGTTATGCGTTGGAATTTTCAAGGCTTTATACCTGAAATAAAGGAGTGATTGCAATAACAATTGAATAAAATTTCATTTAGGAATTAATCGTTCGTAAATTAACCATTCTTAATTAAATTAATTAATTATATATAGGTTTTTTAGAATGAATTTAAAAAACCTTTATTAAAATGATTAACGGAGATGTGCATTCGTAGCCTAAAGGAAGACAGTTCATTTTATAAAAAAGATGTATGTATGTATAATTTAACTAAGTTGAATGGTTATTGTTGATTGTAATTCGATTTGGTTTAGATTGTCAATTCGATTCTAATATGAACGTAAATACTAGGGAAATAGGCTTACTTAGATTTCAATTCAATTTGCAGAAACATAAGCAAAAAAAACTATTTCAAGATGTACATCCATCGGATACTAGTACACTTGTAATATAGTACACATAATTTATTAAAATTTATTTATTTATGTCAGTGGTTCTCAAACTTTTTGGTCTTGCGGTTTTAGAATTTTTAGCTGCGACCCCCGCTGCTATTAGCTAATATTTCATCGCTTTATCTTATTAGTGATAATTTGTTTTTCACGTTTTTCGTTTGCTTCGATCTTTATTTTTACATTTAAACATATTTTGAAAGCCTCTCGCGACTCGTCAAAAAACTCTAGTTTGAGAACTACTAGTTCAACTGTTTCTCGAGATACAGGCCTAATTCAGAGAACAGAATAGAAAGGTACTATTTAGGTCATTAAATAAGTATCACTAAGATCTAAAATAATAAATTGGCATCTAACCACAAAAATGACACCTAACCTCAAAAATAGTTTTATACTGCATATATAGAAATAAAAATAAATATAGGAAAATCCAAACAGCTGAAACTGTAGTCAATTGGAAACTATAGTAAAAAAAAAATATATTTTTTTTAATGAAAAGTATCCTATGTTACTTCTAGTACCTCCAAAAATATGCGTACAAAGTTTCATGATGATCGGGTAGTTGTTGCTTGAAAACGTAACAAACAAACTCACATTCACATTTATAATGTTAGTAGGGATTTATAATATCCCCTTTTGAGAGCAATATTTAATAGAAGTAAAATAAGCTTCGTAGTAATTCTTATATCGAATTGATATAGCCCAAGAATACAGCACGCAAGCCAAGCGCACCCTGAGGCAACCCGCCAACCAGTAGCTGACAGTGTCAGGTTAATAGCACCCTAGCACACTACGAAGGCCTCCCATTCTGCACTGCATTACTACAAATTATACTATGATTGTATACTGTTACTTGCCACTTAATCCTTACTAATATAAATGTGAATGTGAGTTTGTTTGTTACGTTTTCAAGCAACAACTACTTAACCGATCATCTAGAATCTTTGTACACATGTTTTTGGAGGTACTACAAGTAACATAAAATACTTTTTACTTAAATAATAATAATATTTTTTTACTATAGTTTCCAATTGACTATAGTAAAATATTGAGTATAGTTCTATTGAAATAATCTCTGATACTTATTTAATGACTTAAATGCGAGCGAAGCCGCGGGTAAAAGCTAGTAATAAATAAATAATCTATCTAATATGTAAAAATAAATGTTTGTGAGTCCTTTATAGAATCGTAAACTACGCATTTGACCTTTAGCAAAGTTGTGCATGAGCCCACGAAGGTTTCTGAGTTGGTACGACCAAATCTCGACAGATGGCGCCACTGTCATTCCAATGAATTTCATATACTGCCGTAACAGCTCACACTGAACAGACAATATTGTCGTCAAATGAACAAAATCAATAAAATGACTCAAAATGAATTAAATATTTGTGTATGTCTTTGCTTCAAATTTATTTTAGTTGGTGGCTTAACAAATCGCGCAGGATATAGGTAGTAAATAATAAATAAATAATAATTCTTAATAATCATTTAACTTTACGTACTAAAATCTTGTAAGATTCTTATTAATAACTTACTTAAAAAATTTATTTGGAATTTCATTTCATAAATTGAACGTCTCTTTGCGGGAATATGTCCGCTTCTTTTGGTCAAAGTTTAAACTATACAATTGGCACGCTATAATAGCTGTTTAGACGCTCATGAAGTTTTGTAAAAATTTAGAACTCTATTTGAAGTTATTAATGCCGTACTTTATTAGCAATAGTGACATATAGCACACACTAGAGCTAGAATGGTGTATAGAAATAAATATTTTTGATAATCATATGTAACTTTTATCAATTGAGTTTTATTTGTTTTAATAAATTCACTAACACAAACAAAAATTAAGCAAAAATTAAGTAGTTATTAAGAGACATGTTATAACTACCTTCAATTAGATATTGTAATTCAAAACAGATCGTAACTGAAATACTAAATGAGCCATATCTAGTAGAAACGAGCTGTTGGTGATCGCAACCTCTTTTTGATATTTGTAAGTTGTATTGAGTTTTATAAAAAAAACCACTGTCGAATGTCAAGGAGTCCCAATAAAATTGCGAAGGAAAAAGTGCTCAAAGGAACTCAGTATTGTAAAATATCTGCAATACGAGCTGTGATCTAAAAGTATGCAGCAGTTTACATGAAACAAAAGCATCTTCTAAACAACAGAAAAGGCAATAAATTATTTTAAAATGAGCCCTTATAAAACCAGATTACAATAAAAGAACAACAATGCCCGAGAGCGGGTTCACTCCACAATTGAAAGACGCGTAAACTATTAAACTTTATTCCGTCCTAATGACATTTATGCCCCCTCGATTGCATACGATTAAATGCGTAAAGACGCCGCCATGCGACTGTTTCAATATTTTTATTGTTTTCATTTTGTCTCTTACTCACGATTTTTAATTAGTTACTATAAACTAGAGTTGAGACGTAGCTTCATAGGCGCGTACAACTATAGGAACATTTATATTGTAAGTATCAATATTTTTTGAAATATAATAATACCATAATTATTGTACTAGCTAAACCAGTGTTTCCCAACGTGGGGCAATTTGATAGTTAAGGGGGTCTATGCTAGATTTCGGTGTCAAAGTTAACGAAAAAAGCAAATTCTTAAATGATTGCGGTAAATAATTATTAGCTATAATTTCGCTTGATGAGACCAAAATATCAATTTTATGTTCGGTTATATAAGGGGGGTACAAGAATTTTAGAAAAGCTAAGGTGGGGCATGGCATATAAAAGGTTGGGAAACACTGAGCTAAACCATACGTGTTAATTAAAAAACTCTGTTGCTAAGTGACACTTTGGATAGTCACTTTTAATTTAGAGTTAAGCAAGCATGTACCTACGAGTACCTACTAACATTATACTGTACAGGCTATGATTGGCGAGTTTCTTATGATTCCTTAATTATTATTATTAATTAATACTCCTGTATTTCTTATATTGAGTATTGCGCTTTGCATTTTACATTCAGTGTATCTTTCTGGTGAAATTGATATTTTATTTTTTAAATGACAACACTGTCATTGACGTGTTTTTATCATCTGGAAACACCAGAGAGGAATTGCCAAATAATTTGTCAGGTCCTTTTAAAATTATTAATAACTAACTATTGCCAGCGACTTCGTTCGCGTAGTAATGAAGATATAAAGTACTATGAAGTTTAAATTTTAATATCAAAACGTAGTTATTGTAACATAACTGTAATAGTTAGACATATGGTATCGCAAACTTTTTTGTAGATATTGATGTCCTCTATAACACTGTAGTACATCACTTTGCTCTATTGTCAATAATTTCCACAGCGTACGCAATATAATGATTTTTTTTCACACTTTGGGTTACATTATTGAAATTTTCATATGGATCTCAAACGTTTTTTAAATATCCTATAGCCTATGTTCATCAGGGATAATATAGGATTTTAATGGTAAAAGAATTTTTCAAATCGGTCCAGTAGTTTCTGAGCCTATTCAATACATACAAACGATCAAATTTTTCCTCTTTATTATATTAGTATAGCTATAGACTACTACAGGATATACTATATAAAATGAGATTGTTTTTTTGACATAAGAGTTTCCGTGTACATTAAAATTTTGTAATTTCCTGTTGGGTTATTGCTCGAACACTCGACATTGGTAGAATTGTTTTCATTAGACATCTAAGTCCAAGAAGAAGAAGAATAACTATTACATTTCTGAGATAGATATTGGCGACTTTCAATATTGATACAGCTATAGTTCGCGTCGCCTCTCTAGGTAGTGGCCTTAAGTAGAAAAAGCAGTAATTTACTTGGCGGAAAGGTAGCGTTTCGCATCTAGTCTGAACAAAAGCCGTTCCCATCAGTGGCTTGTCACATAGATTTATATGGCCATCAGTTCGACAATAAATACTTATTTTCACGTTTATAAGAACCGAGCAACGTTACTTTAGGATGTAAACTATGCACGTTTTCTTACAATTGATTTTTATTGTACTCTGGCACGGATCATTCTAGTCTTGATGCTAAGCTAGAGTGGTATGACAACTGCTACCACTTTAGTAAACAAATATAAATCCATATTGATGGGATTAACTTTATTATTATACCAACTACTTCCGAAGTTAATAACATAAATCTGTACATCTGCCTATACATTGTCCTAAGTAAATTAATATTTGTTACAAAAACAGTTACGTTCTATGTCAAGGAATGTCTAGTACACACGCATGCTATTGTGCCCCTTAAGGCGATGAACGGGCGTGTGACATTTTTATACCTACCCGCATATAGTGGTGATACTAAAATACTATGAAGCTATCAAATATTTACCTGTCTACCCAATATATATACGGCTTGAAGGCATTTTATTTATCTCGAAGACAGTACAACTTTATATAACTTCAGAAAGGCCGTGGACTAGTGGTTGAGGGTGCAAACTCGTGATTGTGAGACCCTGTGTTCCAATCTCTCAAAAATTAAGCCGGTGCCAATGTAAATTTGTTATATGTACTTTAGTCTCTTAGTAACAATACAACAATAACACATAATCATACAGTTAAAAATACATTAAATATATACAATATTAAATAACAGTTAATGTCTTCATAATAAAATAAATCTAATATACCAATAACTTGTAAATAAAATAAAAAACAAAAGACAAACATCGCATTGAATTCAATTGTTAACATAAATCAATGGAGCAGTAATTTCAACTGAATTCAATGAAATCAATTAAAACGTTTCTGTCATTAATTAATTAAGCCAATTAAATGTAAAATGTATTCTTTAGTTAAAAAGCTATTCCTTGTTAAATTACAACCATAAATTTACTAACAATGCCTTGGGTTTCTCTAAATAAGTCTAGATTTAGACTACGGTATCTAAAGAATGAACTAATCTCTTTATATGAACAATGAATTAGACAAATAGGAAAACCGATGACGGTTATTAGCTGTATAACATCCGCCGTTTACGTCAGAAATTATTTCCTACTTAATTATTAACGACGGCCTATGCCCTATAGCAGCCATTCTCAAAGTGGTGTTCCGCGGAACCCTAGAGCTAAAATACTGCAAAAACTACCTACCAAAGGGAGATTATAAGGTTACATCTAAATATTCCAACTAAATATTACATTGCAATATGATTATTCATAAATACATATAAATCAGTTTTTTTATAATTTTTCCTTCGCCAAAAAAGTTTGAGAACCTGCGCCCTATATGTATTGGTTAGTACGCCAATCTGTTATGCACAGGTTCCTGGTTCGATTTTAAATGCTTATAAATTTAACTATAAATATATACTATCAATTATTAAAATACATGATTATTAATATTATTCAACTTATAATAATTTTAAGACTAATTAATTAACAAGGTAATAAAGTAGTTGAATTCTCACAACCAATACGTCCGCTCTCCACGGCTGACGCGCGGCAAATGACAAGTTTGCCTATCCCCTCTCATTTTCCATTCGTATCGAGTAAAATAGTATTCGTTTAGTAAAATGATATGTTACTCTAGTTTTTAGTAGGGTTTTGATCTTCTTTTATAATATTATAAATGTGAATGTGAGTTTGTTTGTTACATTATCACGCAACAACTACTTAACCGATCATCATGAGACTTTGTACACATATTTTTGGAGGTACTACAAGTAACATAGGATACTTTTTATTAAAAAAATAAATTATTTTTTACTACAGTTTCCAACTGACTATAGTTTCAGCTATTCGGAATCATATTGATTCATTTCTATTGAAATCATCTCTAATACTTATTTAATGACTTAAATGCGAGCGAAACCGCGGGTAAAAGCTAGTAGGTTAATGTATCCATGCAGTGGACGACGGGATTGGGTAGTATTTTATGACACAAATGTAAGTACATTATTATGGTGGATGTAGGAATGTGTCGGGCTCTGTGTAAGCCTGTTAATTCGCGACCTCTCATCTCGTGACAGCTCCGGCTTCACTACAAAAGATATCCTATACCAACTCAAATCATGCTTATAATGTATGGATAGTACATTTATAAATAATATTATGTTAAACAATAGAACAGTTTAACTTTTTTTAATATATAATATACCCATATCTAAAATTAGACTGCACTCTTTTAGAATTTCATTGCACAGTGGTTGGGAATCAATGCAGCAGAATTACATATTACATTATAAATTTAAAAAAAAAACAATCTTAATTTCGATTGTGTTTTGTTTTTGTATTATATATGTTGTATTATTGTAAATTTCTTTAATTTAATTAATTTATTTATTTATTTTGTGTATTTAATAAAAAAAATTGTATAGGTAATTGTTTCCTTCCCTGACAGGCATGAATGTATGAACTTATTTATGTATGTTTAGATATAATTAGATTTATATATAGGCTGTAAATGAGTTCTCTTTTTTCTAACAAATAAATAAATAATATTAATAAAAAGTAGTACATACCGTCTTATGTTATTAGCGAATTTATTTAACTAATCTCAAATTACTTCTATAAAATTTAAAACTACGTCATCGTCTCACTCTAGATCAGTGATTCCCAAATTTGACTGGACTCCATCTAACAAAAATTTCCAATTTTGGGACCCACCACTTGGCTGTCTTAAAAAAATGCAGGTACAAAGATTCCCTAGTAGCGAGTCGCGGAACTACTTAATGGCATCTTATTTATTCCAATTGGAATTAACTATTGTATTCAACTTAGAAATAACCGCAAAGTAATTTGTTCCGTTGATTAAGCTATGTAGTATAGAAGCCGTATCCATATAATTCTATCGTAGGAGAGACATGCATACGACGTGCCGGTAATAGTTTTGATATTTTCTTTATCTCTCACGGTTTACTATGTACGTGTACAATTACATTAGCCGTTTCTTCCCGTGTATGACTTATGAGGTGTCTAAGGGTGACTAGACTTGACTAGATTTAAAGATTAAAACTCTTACGCCCGCATTCAGAAATAACGCTTGAGTGTGGTTTGATCTGCGATCACCTAATCATTACTGCGTGCATTTTATTCCATTTTATGCAGTAATCATTATTTACTAATAAATAATAAATCTTTAAACACGACAACCATTAGACATTTATATATCAAATATCCAGTTTAGACATTAATTTGCATTTTTTTTTAAACCTTTTATTTATATTTTAATAAATACGTGTAACAGAACCTAATGATTTAATGACAGTAAACAGTTGCAAAAGAATTATTATCATTGGGCAAAAATCACGCCAAGCGTGGGATTGGTCGATTTTTTACGGCTAAGTGACGTTCGAAATTTAAAAGTAATTAGTAAATCTATGCTCGAACGTCGTTTCTGAACTCTACTCTTGGAATACGTATAAGTTATAGTGATTGGTGGATTATTGATATATACATATACTTGAACATTGGAACACATTATACAAAAGTTAGCCTTATTATTGAAAATGACCTAATACTGAAAATTATGCATACAATAGTCACCTTCTCTATGCCGGCTTGTTGAGCGTCTACTTTCGAATCCGTTTCGAAATGTGTGAGGAATTATTTTTTAAATCAGGTCGACGCTAAAGCAGATCTGGTTTCCTGTCGTTATAATCGATGGTGTAAAGTATGAAGTCCTGGTATTTGTAATAATAGTAAAAGATGGTTAGATAAATTACTAAGAGATGAGTGTCCGGTTGCTATCGCTACTTGATAAGAGGTATGGTTAGCAAAGTAATTCGTGTACACAAAAAATACACAAATATTTATTTAGATTGAGAATCCCAGTATTATGTAAGAGTAAAACATTACGCGCTAGAAAATTATGTGTTTTCAAATTCAAATTCGTCTATTTGGCATAAATATAGTTAGTAACATAGGTCTTAAAATACTGTTAGTAGTAGTGTTTTTGTACCAATCGTTAAGGAAGTGGATGGTCCATGAAGGGAGATAACTTCTTGTGGAACTGTCGCTTCTACTATACCGGTTTGAGTAGATGATGTTGCTCCATCCAGGTTGATCCAGTAACGCAGTCACCTAGCCACTTAAAATTGGTGGTACTGAGTTAATAGCCATTTATTTTTTATAAAATAATAGTTTTGCTAACCGTACATAGTTTCAGAACCAACTATAAATTTGCCGCGAGTACACGAGTGGTATGTCTCAATGAAAATGCAGATAATTTATCATAAAAACTAATCAATTTTCTGATTGGCCGTGCGTTGTTTAATTATTTTATAATTGTAATTAACTCAAAAGTGTATTTAGCAATTACGTTTCACTTAGTTGCAGTTTTCTAGGGGGAGGGGGGAGGAAGAAGAAGGGGGGGGTGGGGGGGGGGGGGGTTATATGCTTTTTTAGCCAAACTAATGTGGAATAATATTGCGGATTAAAATTGATTGAAAATATATAATTATCACAATGCATTGTGGCAATCAAAAGACCAGAAGAAACAAGAAAGATGACACTGACAGACTAAACGTCAAAACCTCAAATCTTCTTAAATGAGTATTTTCGGCTTGTAGAATCGACCGCCACAAGTACTCCCCTCTCGGTGAATTCAGAAGAATTTATATCCGAAAAGCGTATTCTGCGGCCATTGATATGTTATTACTGTCTTGAAAATACTTAACACATGATGTTGTCTTGATGAACAAAAGGATGGTTTTGATGTTCTGGTTGAAAGAAAGTAGCATTTTGAGTTGAATGATGTTTTGCATTAACTGACTTAAGTACACGAACATGTTCTCTAAGTTTGAAAGCGAAGGTTTCCATGTCCGTGGCAGAGTCTTCTGGCCAGCTAGTGAAGCGATTAATAATATTTAATAACATGTATAATGATTGGATGGTGGAAGAGGTCCAACAATATCCATAAATACATGAGAAAATTTGCAAGGCACAGGATCTTAACTGCCGATTCCGCTTCATATGTGTTTTGATACTTTTCATTGGCCATGTTGTGAAGAGCTGATTCTGTTAGGCATTGTAGTGGCATTAAGCGCCCTGTAATCACCGTATATTAGATGACGACCGAGGGATCTTAGAATGTCTACATATACCGAGCTCAAAATTTGCCGTTAGTTTCATAACTTCACAAATAAGGTTATTTTCTGGTTGCGTTGTTCGAAAGTCGTTGGGTCACCACTTTTAGAGATACTTGTGTGAAATAATAAAGTGGATTAAAAAGGATTAAAAATATATAATTATCACAATGCATTGTGGCGATAAAAAAAGACAAGAAGAAACAAGAAAGATGACACTGACAGACTAAACGTCAAAACCTCAAATCTTCTTAAATGAGTATTTTCGGCTTGTAGAATCGACCGCCACACTTTCATATGTTTAATTTAATTTATTTGTTCTTCTTAATGTCTTCAGATATCTATTAAAGACAATTCTGCCAATGTCGAGTATTTTAATTCACACATAAACCCTCATGTCAAAAAGCAAAATTCTTAGATGTTTATAATATAATTATTTATGTATTAAAACAAAAGAATAAAGAATAATAATACATTGTTTTTATTTTAATTTTTTTCTATATTTAAAAATACATTTAATAAATTAGTATTTTTAATATTTAAAAGAAACTCATCTATTCTGTCACAATGGCAATGTCGTTGATTATAACGCGAGCCCCTGACAGCGCCACAAAGTCGCATAACGTGAAAGAAGTGACCGACCGCAGGCAGGTGTATTCCGTGATTCGCTAAGATAATTTGCCTAACTGGTTCTCAGCAATGTGCCACGCATTCTCTTTAACTATATTCTTTCATAACGAATTTATTATTCCATTTACTTTTATATTATCACGATAGTCTTTTACTTTTTTTTAATGAATAACCAATTAACATAACTAATATTATTTGAAATATTAGTAAATTTAAATATGAATTTAAAAAACATATAATGGGTTTGAGTGCTTCGTGATGGTTTATTTATAGTTATTATTATTATTTTTATCTCAATTAAGTGAATTTTTTGTATTTTTTTTTGAGCAAATAAATGTCTTAAACTTTTTATACGGAGATATCGACTTTGAATCACTTCACGAGTATTACGCTAGACAGTGGAGTTTCCCCCGAAACAGAATTCGTAAATAACGTAATCAGTTTATTTCAAAACCGAGTCTTATTTTACATTAAAAACATGTATCATTTAAAATTGATACAATTAATTGGTAAATTGTTAACGACAAACTCGTTATCGATCCAGAATAGATTGACCGGTCACTTATCCTTAATTCCCTCGTCCGCTGATAAAACGATCGGGTCCTTTTATTACAACGCTTAATTATTGAATGTTCTAAAGAAAATTCATTATTATTATTATAAATAAATTGTAAAATGTCATTTTTATACGAACGTGTTAGGTTTTATGGAAAGATCACAAGTTCAATTCTCGGTCAAAATAAATACATATGTATTATTGTTATTTAAAAAAAATTATTATTATATATCTGTTTAGAGTTTCGTTATATTTGTTATTATTATTATTATTAAACAAAATAATAATAATCAATTATATAGAGTTAAAAATATATAAATAAATAAATACAGAGTTCCATATCATTATTCAAAAGTGAACAATTTGTGTGGCAAGAGGATATTTGTTTTTTTTTTATTAAAACAAAAGGCATTGGGCACTAACGAGACTTTTCAATCAGCTGCCCAGCATGAGTTTTAATTAAGTCCGTAATGATACAGTCATGGTACTAAGTCACAGGCAGATTCTATGAATATTTTATTCTTAAAATAACTTCACGGTTTCTATTCGTAGCGGGGTGGCCAGAGATATATTAGCATTGTTTGCTTAATTACTTCCTACATACGAGTATAATGCCTTGTACTATGCAGAGGACGAGACCAACGCAGACATGGAAATATAATATTCAATTTATAAATAAATATAACTAATAACTATTTAATAAAGAAACACATAAATTCAACACACGGAATAAAGATCAGATAAAAATCCTAGGAGCTAGAACTAGCTATGGAAAAAGAAGTGTTATGGTGGAAGGAGCGCAGTTCTATAATGAATTACCAATTAACATAACTAATATTAGAAATATTATTAAATTTAAATATGAATTTAAAAAACATATAATGGGTTTGAGTGCCTTGCGATGGTGTTGTCAATATTCTACGTACGTTATGTTTATTTATAGTTAATATTATTATTATTATCTCAATTAAGTGAATTTTTTAGTAATTCTTTTTGTCTTAAACCTTAACTACTTCACGGGCGGAGTTACTGAATGCGACTGGATAATCGACGGTGGTGGGAATCCAAACCACATTATTTTAGTGCAGGAATAGTAATTTATGAGATATGCCTTTATTTTAATTTTTAAGTTCCTAAACCCCCTGGCTTTATTACGTTAGAGATTCAAATCTGGAACCATCAAATTACTACAGAGTTACCAAGAGTAATTATCAACGTCTGCTTGTTTGAAATCTAGGATTAAACTACGCAGATGGAACTTAATGAAAAAAAAAGAAAGATTTTAATTAAAACATAATACATAATAAGTTGTTAAACTAAACAAAAGATAAAACTTAATTGAGTAGGTGGAGTTTTGGAAAAAGTTTCATTGCGGTTTTTATTTTAAGAGTGGGCAGTACTAGAGCCTGCGCCGATATCAAGGGAACAATGGCCAATTAATGCTGGCCACAATACACTTTCAGAGTAATCATATAGAGGTGTCAACGCTTTCGGAAGTAATTCGAAATTAATATATTGTGACTGCAATGATGTTAGTGTGCTTATATACTTAGGTACTAGCTTTATTTATTGTATTGAGTTTTTAAAGATGCTTAATTTAAAACCGAGTTTCCCAATGTGGAGCCTTCGCCCCACAGGGGGGCAATTTTATTGTTAAGGGGGGCAATACGAAAATGGACTCGACACGAGTTTAACCCTTTAGTTCCGGGCCATTTAAATGTAATGCTAGATTTCGGTGACAAATTTAACGAAAAAAGCAAATTCTTAAATAATTGCGGTAAATTTCACTTGACGAAACCAAAATATCAACTGGGTGTTTGGTCACATTTTAGAAAAGCTAAGGTGGGGCATGGTACAAAAAAGGTTGGGAAACATTGATTTAAAACTAAGCAAGAATGTATCTACTAACACTATATTGAATAAAATTAACAAAATATGATTTCTTTCCGAAATCTCCATAGATTCTAACGACGCCGAAGAACGTAAAGGGCCTATACGAAATAAAGATTTTTGACTTTGATTTTGACAATCCTGGCTTATAGCCTCCTTTCCCCCCTTCTTCAATTAAGTCATAATGCATGCCGTATTCACTTGTTTTGTAACTATAATCATTCGTATTAGATTCTAATAGGACCAATTAACAAAGTGAGTTAATCACATTTCGATAAGCAGTCAAGTTAATCTGGACTGTTGTATCTACTCCAGCAATTCTCAAAGTGGTGTTTCGCGGAATCCTAGGGCTAAAATACTGCAAAAAATACCTACTAAAGGGAGATTATAAGGTTACATCTAAATATTCGAACTAAATATTACATTGCAATATGATTATTCATAAATACATATAAATCAGTTTTTTATAATTATGTTAAGACTTTTTCCTTCGCTAAAAAAGTTTGAGAACCGCTGATCTACTCTAATTTAGTACTAAACGGAAGTGTGGTCATATGTCAGGCTATTATAAAAAGAAACCTAATGGCAGCTCTATATAATTCCACATAATGGCTTGATAGTATCCATACACCCACTGTTTTGTGTTCCGATATTTATACTATTGTCTTTAACTCAATCCAGAGCTAAGTTATTAAATAAGATACCTAATGCATTGTTCTTTTGAACTGTACACATACCTATAGGAATACAGTTAATCTATACTGTAATTGGTTTTAGGTCCACCTTAAAGATAAATTTTCTTTACGTTTCAGAATCAACACAACCCGTGGGCTTATCACGAATTTTAGTCTGGCTTTCGAATCGAGCTGTCACAAGTAAAACGGATCCGTTAGCAATCGGGATCATGAATTTTTACTAACGACTAACGAGCACCAGCAATCTATCAAATGAACGAAAGATCGAGACGTTCAAAAATTAACAAAAGGTATCTAAAATATTGTGGTTCCCAATCCGCACGCGGTGGCGCTGCTCAAATTTCCATACAAATCGCTTGAAGCGAACTCGGTTTGAAAGCCAGACTAAAATTCGTGATAAGCCCACCGGTCAGGGCACAGCAATTAATAATACAATAATAGTAATAAACAATTTCAATTAATAAACTAAATTTCATTTACTGTTTCAAATCATTGAGGTATTTGTCAATTGAATAAAAGCATTTTAAAATCAAATATGTTTTTAATTTATTTATTATATACTGCATATAACGATATATGCAATGTATAAAAACGACGGACGGTAAAGCTTTAATGGAAAAGATGGCTTTGAAATCCAATTGCGAACAATTTAGCTACTGACTAGTAAATAATGTGACATTTTGTGCTGTGACGTGTGGTCGCTAATTAGTGTGACCACACGTAATGCTATATAGTGATGTGAATTTTTTACTATCGATATCGATAAACATGGAGTACAGTTACTATCGACATTTAGCAATGTTTAACAATAGATATTAGAACATGAAAAACTTTGAACTTCAGTGAGGCGAATCAAATGATCAGAAAGAGAAAGGACTAAGTTAACGTTATATACTAACTAGCTTCGCTCGCATGTAAGTCATTAAATAAGTATCAGAGATCATTTCAATAGAAGTGAATCAATATGATTCCAAATAGCTGAAACTATAGTTAGTTGGAAACTATAGTAAAATATATATTTTTTTAAATAAAAAGTATCCTATGTTACTTCCACTACCTCCAAAAATATGTGTACAAAGTTTCATGATGATCGGTTACATAGTCGTTGCGTGAAAACGTAACAAACATACTCACATTCACATTTATAATATTAGTAGAGGATTACGTGCCCTAAAAAGTCACGAGATGTAACCTATCTAAGTCTAAAAGTAACCCTGTTTTTTTCTCTATATAGATTTTCTTAAATAACTACTAACAATATTATTGCAATTTTAAATTTATCGATAAAATTAATTCAATTAAATCGCATCACTAAACGGAAACCAAACCAATTGATAAGAGATCCACGCGTACTGTACGAGTACATAAATGTAATTGGTCGACATACATTGTATTGATTCAAACCAATTGAATTTATTTTGAACAGAAATATATTATTACTAGCTGTTGCCCGCGGCTTCGCTCCCGTTAAGAAGTATTATTATTAATTAGGTATAGTTTTTGCGGCTTTATTTTTGTTTAGCGTGTGTAAAAACGTCTTCATCATTATACAAACTTTCATCCCCTATTTTATACCCTTAGGGGTGGAATTGATCAAAATCCTTTCTTAGCGGATGCCTACGTCATAACATCTACCTGTATGCCAAATTTCAGCCCGGTCCGTCCAGTGGTTTGGGCTGTGCGTTGATAGATCACTATGTCAGTCAGTCACCTTTGAGTTATATATATTTAGATTATTGAAGTTAAATTTACAGATTCTATAGTTTGTTAGTTATTTAAGATTTAGGTATTTAAATATATATATTGTTTTACTAATTTTAAATAAATTTCTATTTAGTACGAAGTCAAAAACGTGACACGATTCTTCTAGTAAAGTTTTTATCCAAATAATCCGAGTAAAATAATTCAAATAGCACCAATTCTCGAATCGTTATTGTGCGCGAGCTTGAATGATGCGATCTGTTTCTTTGAATCGTATAATCTCGAGTGAAAGAATTTCTGAACGCATAATTTAACTAATAAAGTTTTGCGTACATTAATTTTAAACTAATAAATTTATATTTCATTTTTAAAGTGATAGATAAAATAGTTAGGTATTAAAACAGCATTTGAGTAATACTTGAGTAGTATTTGAGTCATACTTGAGTAGTATTTGAGTCCTACTTGAGTAGTATTTGAGTCATACTTGAGTAATATTTTCGTTCATAACTCTTTGTTTAAAAAAGTCCATTGCAAAGCGAAATGTTATTTAGTACATTCGTCTCTCATATGTATACGTCCTAACTGTAAGCAATAACTTCAGCGAGAGCATACCACGAATTGTGAGATATGAGCTTGAATTCGTATACAATTCCGTAACACTTGTATCGTGATCATTTTGGAATAATTATATATATTTTATGCTTTGTTTTATTGCAATTTTAAGCTTTAATATGTAACAATGTCTTAAAATTGCAACAAATATTTATAAAAAAAAACATTTACTCGTATTTTTTTTTATTGATATCCTAGCATATGCCCACATTCTGCCTGATGTTAAGCTAGAGTGCGGTCCATGAGCATAGACAATTGTTACCACAGATATATGTCCGCGCGCAACAATCATGGTATGTTCTGGATAAAATTAAAATAACTGTTTTCAGAGATTATATTTTATTTCGAGTGACAACGTTTCTTAAACGTTGCAGTCTTAGTGTTCATATAATATATTGAATACTATATATACATTTTTTAAAACTACCCATCCCTAAAGTTCACTGCGAAAGCGTAAGTATATTTTGAACATAAACATAAAACCATGAAAGGAATTTTATTGTACCACCATAATGAAAATTTTACATATCTTCAGATACACACTAAAATACCCGGAATTACTTATATGAAATATTAAATCGAAGTTATTATGTGTGAGAGATCTATTCTATAATATTTTATGACGCAAACACAATTATACTAACAAAAGACACCATTCGCGTGCATCTGCGAAACTTTTGTTCGATTCGTCGTAAAGAATAAATCGAATCTACTATTATCGGTGTAAAGAGTGTACCTGTATGTACTATACATATATCCTTTTTTAGAGAAACTGTGTAACAATATTGCTGATTACAATGGATTAAAAATATAATTATCACAATGCATTGTGGCAATCAAAAGATCATAACAAAACAAGAAAGATGACACTGACAGACTAAACGTCAAAACCTCAAACTTCTTAAATAAGTATTTTCGGCCTGTAGAATCGACCGCTACACTTTAAAACCTTTAGACTAACAGACGATGGCATGAAACAAAAGAATATTTTCTGAAATACTCAATACAACACCGAAGAATCTAGAACACAAATAAACTATTCGCAATAACAACTTTAAATCTTAACATTGTAGTTCCTACCATGTTAATAGGACTAATAGAACAAGACGATGTAGTTATTTGATACGTTTTCAATTGTTTCCATAAATGCATCATTTTAGCAATCTTCACGAAAATGTCACTTATATTGATTTATTCTACTTGAAGCCAAAAGTGCTCAAGTCTATTTTGCATTTGGCTGGCATCCGTATAATAAATAGTTAATATTATAGTATTTATTTTCTTCAGATTTATGTTAACCACAACTGTTAGGTTATCAAACTTAGCTTAATTTCTTTTCAATGTAATTGTTACTTTCATATGTGGGTTTATTAACTGTTTTTTTGTGTGTTTAAATAAATATGGAAGATACATTGGTTTGCTGTTTAATTTTATAGTAAACAAAGAGCAATCAAATATTGCTCAAATATTTCTGAAATAAATACGGAACAATACTTCAAGGCACCATTTTATTTATTTATTTATTTAGACATGCACAAACAAACAGTTAACAAACCATAACATGAAAGTAACAACTACACTAGACTAGAGAAATAAAGCTAAATTTGTTAACTTAATAGTTGTGATAAACATCTGAAGAAAACTATATACATTAATGATTTTGAACTAGTTCCCTTTAAATAAGTAGCTATCAATTCAAAATCACAAATCAATCACGTTTAAGAAGTATATTCATGCCCGCCGTTCCCCATATAAATGCTCAGGTTACCCTTAAACATTAAAAATAGATTATTCAAATTCAAATATATTGGCAATCTTTAAACCTTTATCAGTGACAGATGACCGTCAGATTCAGAGACTCAATGAAAAGCGTTTAAGCACGAAAAGGAACGTTTTTAATATAATTTATTTTATCTAAGTATAGATTAACGCAGAGGTGCCGGGTTCGATTCTCGGTCAAATGAAATTGAATAAATTACGTAAATATTTTTTTAAAAAAAGTACCAGATATAATTCTAAAAGTTATTTACTAATGGTCCAATTAAAACAAAAAAACAATTCGGTACGTGTTTTTTTGTTTTTTTTACACCCTACTATTTAGTTACTGATCTACTACCCTAAGGTTGGTTGCCTGGTAGAGATCACTGCTTAGTAATAAGGCAGTTTTTTGTTCTTTCTATTCTTCTGTATTTACAGTAATACCCCGCTTTACGCGACACCGTTATGCGCGGTTTCACTATAACGCGAAATTCAAATTTCGCGCTCAATTGCCCCGCATTACGCGAAAGAGTGCGTATAAACATAATGTAGTCATCAACTTCTCTATGGTCGCGGGAATTTCAGTTAACGCGATTTTTTCCGGAACGTATCCCTCGCGTAAAGCGGGGCATTACTGTATATGTATTATTTTATTTTGTTCAATAAAGTGTTATTATTATTACGTTTGTACAGTTTATACATGTGTTTGTAATTTTAATAGTAAATCCAGTTGGACTGGCTAATGTCAACACAGGAAATAACTCATTTTGCGTGCAACCAGCCTTTATAATGAGGCTGCTTGCACAACTAAGCATTTACACGGACCTGAGGAACCTTATTCACCCGATTTCACGAGGAGACGTTTGTCACTCTGTTATATAATAATAATAATAATTAGAGATGTGCCGATTATGACTTTGGCCGACTAGCCGACTAGCCGATTAGTCGGTTGTAAATAAGCCGACTAGTCGGCCGACTAATCGGCCAAGCCGACTACGGGTTAGGGGATTCCCGTGACGCTTCGTTTACAGCTGATTCGCTGCAATTTCAGTCACTACTGACATGTGGACAAATATAAATAACAAAAAAAGTTTTTTGAGTTTTACAGCTCACTAGTTTGACGATAGTTTCAAATATCATTACGCAGAATTGCAATATATGTCATTAAATATTATGTTGATTTGTTTTTTAATTAAGATACTAATTTTGTTTGGTAAATGTCATCAATATATTTTCTTTACAAGGAAGTAACACATACATTTTATTGAGAAATAGACACAAAGTAAGAAGCCGGATAGTCGGCGCTTTTTGCCGATTAGTCGCCGACTAGTCGCCGACTACGATAGTGGCCGGATAGTCGGCTTTACCGACTAGTGGCCGACTAGTAGGAACATCTCTAATAATAATCTTTATTTAGATAAAAATATGCAATATCTACAGAACTAGTCCTGGGACTGTATTTCTGTAGATAGTGCCTCTATTACGCTAAAGCATTTCAATTGCTAAGTCGCGCTTTTTAGAGACATAAATCTGGCTCGGCCACAAGTTTTTGTTTTTTTGTTTTACTTAAATAACCCCTTTCGCCGTGATACCCATTTAACTGCCCTTTTATAATGGGTTCATAGGATCATAGGTTTGTTTCTCCCTTATAAAGGCTATCAGAGGTATATTAGACTTCAATTATGAATATTCACGCACGTTCTGCATTATCTAGAGTTCCATAATAAGCGAAAGTAAACAAAATTGAAAAAAAAAAATGAATAAAACAAATGGGTTTTTGCACTACTCACGCTATTTCAATTCCGGTTTAGATGTATTCGTTAGAAACAAAAGAATTCGTTTACAAAATTTGTTTTATTTTAAAATAGGAACTGTTTTTTTTTTCATGTTTTGAATGTTATATTGTATGTCGTCTTTGTTCTAATATAAAATGGTGTTATTATTATAAAAAAATGTACTAAGATTTACGATAATAAAACAAAATAAAACTAGTAATATTCTATTCTCTATTCTCTCATATCATCCGTAGATTCCTATTGGAACACTTGGACTTGTAATAATACAATAATATGCAGCAACTGTAACAACGACTTGTTCACTTCAATAAGTTGGCATTTGTTTTTACATTTTTATCTGATCTAATTTTAATTCTTGTGAATTGTTATTTACTTTTTCTGAATGAAAGTTCAGTTTTGTTTTTGTTAATTATTTCATCTACAGGCTATAATTGACGAGTTTCTTGTTTCGTCGACGAGTTTCGTCATACGCCTTTCCGAAGCCATTATAGAGTCTGACTATGAGCAAGCGCACGCCTTTAGTGCCAATGCTAATAAACGATTTTCATTTCATTTCATTACAGATTGTCATTTAGAGTGTAAAATGCTATGTACTAATATTATATAATATTATATATTATATAATAATAATAATAAAATGATATCCATGCTATTCGTGCGTACATTATTTGCGTAATTCAGTCGCGTACAAAACAAGTACACACCACAACATAATACTATAGACAATAGTTATTTATTGCGCATCTTACGCATCACGTGCACCAGCTTCCTGCAATCTCTGCAACTAGTCTTTACACCATTATGGACGTGCGGTATAAAACGTATAAACGCTCTCTATAAAAAAACTATACAGCGTGTTCCGAAAAATTATATCCAACGATTATAAACTATATTGTAAACAAAAATCTAATGAAAATTTATTCAAATATCTAATGTCTCCCCTTATCTTCTCCTCACAACTAATTATTATATAAATTAAAATTATTTAAAGTAATATATATATATTAAACCTACCGTCGGCTTATTCTCTTATTCTATTTTATGGGATTCTAATTGGGGAGAGAAGAGGGGTCGATGGGGGTGGAGGAGGAGGTAATTATTAATTAGAAATATAAATATATTATCCAAATAATTACTTTATCGACAAATTATGAAACTAAATAAAGTTTACTAGTATGGTAGTAGAAATCGATAAGCCGACCCCATGTAAACGAGTTTATTAGTGGAAGGATAAAAGAGCCCATGTAGGGAGGGCCATTGAAACCTGTATTGTTGATTACAATAGATAGACCTTTAATTACCGGATATTGTTAGTAAGTTAGGTTCACGAACGAAAAACTTTATACCAGCCATTCTCAAAGTGTGTTCCGCGGAACCCTAGGGCTAAAATACTGCAAAAATACCTACCAAAGGGAGATTATAAGGTTACATCTAAATATTCCAACTAAATATTACGTAATATTACATTGCAATATGATTAATTCATGAATACATGTAAATCAGTTTTTTATAATTATATTAAGGCTTTTTCCTTCGCTAAAAAAGTTTGAAAACCGCTGCTTTATACAATGCTATTAGACGTTGTTAGCTTAACTAACATTATATTGTACAGGCTGTGATTGGCGAGTTTCTTGTGATTTCTTCTCGTCATATGCCTTTCCGAAATCTCGTAGATTATGGTTATGCGCAAGAGATTTTATTATTTTTAACTAACTATTAAAAATAACAAATAGATATTTAAATTTAACAGTTTTAGAATCTTTGTTACTTGATATCAGTATTCATAAAACCTCACGTGGGTTGGTGAATATGCACAATAGTTACCCAGAGTATATATTATTATTATTATTATTAATAAATCCTTTATTGATTTAAAAATAATAATACTAATACAATTTAACTCATAGGAAACAAATTTAGAGCAATTGGCGATCTTATCACTAAAAGTAATTTCTTCCAGATAACCAATTGTCATAGAAGAAGCAGTGTTAGTAGTGGGTGTAAATATATACATCTATACTAATATAATAAATAGGAAACATTTGATTGTTTGTTTGTATGTATTGAATAGGCTCAGAAACTACTGAACCGATTTGAAAAATTCTTTTACCATTAGAATCGTACATTATCCCTGATGTATAGGCTATAGAATATTTTCAAAAACGTTTGGGATCCATATGAAAACTTCAATAATGTAACCCAAAGTGTTAAAAAAATTGTGTTATATTGCGTAAGCTGCGGAAATTATTGACAATAGAACAAAGTGATGTACTACAGTTTTATAGAGGACATCGAAAACCGCTTGACGTACAAAGATGAAATTTGGCAGGGAGGTAGTTTTATAGTTAGTAGATAGCTAAGAACGGATTTTGCGACAGATGTGTGGAAGGCATTTTCTGTTGACTGAAATATGAAACATCATTAAACTTCATAGTACTTTATATCTTCATTATTATGCAGACGTAGTCGCGGGCAACTGCTAGTAGTATATATATTAAGATTGAAGTCTTCTTCTTTTATTAATGGCCTCAGATATCGAGTATTAGTAACAGTCCAATAAGAAATTATAAAATTTCAATTCATGTCAAAAAGTCATCAAAATTTATTCCATAGACTTTATAGACTAGAAAAACGCGATATATGAAAAAAGCCCGTTCGTAAGAAACATATATATACAAAATCCGCAATATATGAAATGAAAAGCCTACTCGCAAAAATAATACAGATATTCGGCTCCTGTAGAAGTGACCATTGCAAGTAAGTGTGTGAGCTTCCTGTATTCCCATCCCGCTTGCTATGAAAAGCGATTGTCAAAGTGTATGAATTAACCTATCACATTAATAACTATGTTTTTTAATTAATTTAGTCAAAAGTCTACTATTGTAATCTGTTTGCGAGCCGCTGCCTAACCCGTATTGTGATTATAGACGTAGTAGTGCTCGGAGAAGGCAGGTTGTTCCAGGAGTTAATACATACATAATAGGTATGATTAGCTGAGCATGCGATCCGTCCAACGGTAGCCAGTGTGCCAATCTCAAAACGTATTGCGTTCACATTGGATTCCAATCTAGAAAAATAAAATAATAATGAACACATTTATTCTCAATTCTTTTCAATAGTAAAAGGGACTATTTAAATTGAAATACCTTAACTATTACAATGTACAGAAACTTTTTAAAACATCGGACTAAATAGTTTTGTTTTGTATTATTATCCTGATATTAATATTTTTTATTTATTTACTTTTAGTAAATGGGCTCCAATAGAGCGCTTTTACTCGTCAATACAAATACAATTTGATTTAACTGCTGTATACCGGCATTGTCCACTTACATACTAATGTCATAATATATGTAATAAATCTACTATGATGTAGAAGAATAGCTGCTGTATAGGGGCATTGTCATAACGCAAGCCGAAAATGCTTATTTAAGAAGATTTTAGGTTTTGACATTTATCCTGTCACTGTCATTTATCTTGTTTTTTTTTTATTTTCAAATCCATTTTAATTTCACATCAATAATTCCAAATATGTAGGTAGGTATATATAAAAATACTTTAGCATTAATTGTCGAATATTTATCCCAATGTAAACACGGACTAATATAGAGATCTACGCAATCTAGTATTAAAAGGAGTCAATGTACTCGTGTAGGTATGTGGTTTGTCGGCTGTAATCATAACAACAGCTACTGTTTACTTGCGCAGGCGACCGACGACAATCCGCGCACGTATTAAGAGCTGTTTTCACATGCAATTTATTATAATAATTAATCCCGCTAAGATCATCCTTAAACTGTTTAATAATTGAGCCGGATGAAATTGCTGACAATAGCCTTAATTTTAGCGTAAAAATAAAATGTCACAATTTGAATTTAGAAGGCGACAGACATTATTGATATTTCTTGATGGATTTTTTATGTTCATATCAAAATTTAAATGTTTAGCTTCAATAGCTTCAATATTGACGTAAAAATAAAAACTCACAATTTGAATTTGGAAGCCGACATTATTGACATTTCTTGACCGATTTTTTTATATTTCTATCAAGATTTAAATGTATATTATTATAATTAAACCGAATGAAATTGCGGAGAATAGCTTCAATATTTACGTAAAAATAAAATGTCACAATTTAAATTTGGAAGCCAATAATTGTGATAGTTTTGACATTTGATGGTTTAGCCATACTGGCTTGGCTTGGCAGAATAATCTATATTTTTATTTGCTATATATTTTTTAAATTTGTAAACCAATTTTTATTTTATCACACTATATAGGGCAAGTATTTCAAATGTTAATTAATTTATGAATATGTTACACACACAAATAAATAAATTTTAAAGCTCTATATAAATATGAAAACTAAACTGTTTGCAATTATATTGTCACTGCAATAGATGTACAATGTACATAGTAATCACCTCGGGGGACTGCTCCGAACACTTGCACCCTTCCTTATTCAACAATAGTTATCCTGTCTCAATACAATTCTATGATCTATAGAATTATTAATTTTCTATATAGGTACTTCTTTTATTCAAAACTTTTGAGCAGTAGTGAATTAGCTGTTGAATATGGAAGAAGAAATAGAGCCCCTAAAGAATGTTCCCGTGTTCAACCATCAAAAGATCCTATTAATATAGCAATATTTGTTGGAAAAGGAAGTGTAATACAATTTAGGCAGCGCCACCTATGAGCGAGTAGTGAAATTGTGAATATGTTCCTTTAATTTATAGAAACACTTAAAAATCTTTAGTAGTCCATGACGGTACGCTCCAACAGACAATGGGCCTAAGGCAAACAATAAACAAGAACAGATTATATATTTCAACATGAAAATGCTAATAAATATTATAAAGGAAATTATAATTCTAATCCTAGGGCGTTGGTTACAAAACATCCGTCTGGTTGCGACAATGAATGCGAAATCGAACAACAAAATCAATCTGTTACAACACTATCCTTTGACAATCGTAAATATCTACGTCTCTACTGCCACAGAGAACAAAAGTCGTGCAAAGCCATTTACAATAAGATTCTAAGAAGAATACATAATTAGTGTATATATTATAATATAAAGAAATCAATCTATATGCTAGAAATGGTTGTATTCCCCGTTTTATAATTTTACTTCTTCTTTTATTAATGACCTCAGATATTTTAAGAGCGACCGTGGCCTAGTGGTTGAGGGTGCAGACTCGCGGTCGAGAGACCCCGTGTTCGAATCTCTCAAAAATTAAGTCGGTACCAATGTAACTTTGTTATATGCAGGTACTTTGGTCGCTCAATGCCTATAGTATAGTAATATAGGCAAACAAAGAGTGGTAGGCAGACCGATGATGGCATTAGCCCAGTATGTCGTCCTGGGGAAGGACCACCACTTTCAAGCGAAACACCCGTGAAGTGACCTAGTCGCGTTTCGGGATCAGCTTGTAAGTAGGCGTGATAACGAGAGGAGTGTGCATTGTTGATTTGGACAGAGCACATTGGTCTCCTCAAGCCGGCATAGTGGAGTCGACTGTTGCGCGCGGACATCTGGTCTATGCTCATGGACCGCACTCTAGCTTAACATCAGGCGGAGTGTGGTCATATGCTGGGCTATCAATAAAAAAAATAAATAAAATAAAAATCGATGTCTATTGTTGTTTAAGGCCACCCAGCTCGAATAAGAAAATATTTAATTTTAATTACAGCTGCAAGAATACATAAATACCACATATCGGTCACGATCGCTCATTAGCACAACAAACTGATTTACACACTCGACAAATGAACATAAAATACGATTGCAAGCTTCATTAGCGCGCATAAATCTTTTGTAACAAAAAAACATTACAGGAAAAACAGAAAACTGCTCGAGGTGTCAATTCTTGATAAATTTACGATTTCTTTCTTTTTTTTTTTGAGGTTGTAACTTTTTTTTAAATTATACGTTACCTTAGATTTATTAATTTGATATTTGGTATACTGTTATGGTGAGTAGAGCTATATACGTCCCACAATACCGGCTTAAATGAAAAGAAATGAAAATAGTTTATTAGCATAGACACTAAAGGCGTGCGCTTGCTCATCGTTAGACTCTACAATGGCTTCGAAAAGGCGTATGACGAGAAGAAAACCTAAACTCGTCAATAATAACCAGAAAATATATAGAAATACAATATAGAGAACAAGCATAGAAACCTTGTTATAAAGCATGTCAAAACTGAAGTAGATCAAGAGATAGCAAGCTCAGAATCGGCTACTAGGTAATACATAACTCAGTAAACACTAGCCTTCAGGCAAAACCATTTCATACTGATTCCATTGTGAACATAAATCCTGACCTAACTTACTGTGTGAAGCCTTAAACAGGTCAGTAAGAAAACGACGTAACAACCAATCTTGTTAATGATAAAACTGACACTTTAGAATTAGCATAGCAAGAACCACCATAGCAATAAATCAAGGAGGTGATAATATATTTTGAATTGTTTAAATTTGAACATAAGGTTTAATTTTAAAATGTAAGGCATGATGATTGGCTATTAGTAGTTTCAGCCTACGCAAGGAGTAAGTGTGGGTAAGTTAGACTTAGTAGTGGGTAAGCCATGCCCGCTAGCACTCAAACCATTTGACGCATCTGGTACACTCGAGCTCATAAACGAAGTTGATTTTGTTATTAGTTTATTGTTGATATTATAAAAGACTGTAGAACAGCCATTCTCAAAGTGTGTTCCGCGGAACCCTAGGGCTAAAATACTGCAAAAAATCCATATATCCAAAGGGAGATTATAAGGTTACATCTAAATGTTCCAACGAAATATTAGGTAATATTACATGCAATATAATTATTCATAAATACATATAAATCAGTTTTTTATAATTATATTAAGGCTTTTTTCTTCGCCAAAAAAGTTTTTTTAGAAAGTTTTTGTATTTGTGTTTGAGTGTACTTAGGTAGCAGTCCCTAAGGGCTTCAAGTGAAGTCACAGACGTAAGCCCTTTCTCGTTTATTGCTATTGTTTGACACTACAACTGTCAATTTCCAATTTAAATTGAATCACTATAGACTTCAACATTTTTGATAATGATTTTTTTGGCGGTAGAATTTACATGTGTTATATACTCGACATTGGCAGAATTGTCTTCATTAGACATCTGAGGTCATTAACACTAGATTTACCAGACCAGTCAAAATGACTGGTATTGCAAGATCAAATTAAAATTCCTACTGCATCTAACATTTTCTTTAATTCTTCTAATATTCTTTAATCTATAACAGAAGAATTAGTTTTATGAACTTTATACTATTTTATATATATTTGTAACAACTTGACTTTTGTGTCAGTTGATAAAAAACACGTAACAATTAATAACTATCCTAATGTATTGTTCAATGATAAAATTATATCATTAGGAAACAAGAGCTCTTTTAAAATTATACAATAATAATAAATAATATTTATAACTTACTATTAAGGGATTTTATTATAGGCAGTCGTTGATGTCATAGATTATTTTATATCTATACTATTATATAAAGAGGAAACATTTGATTGTTTGTTTGTATGTATTGAACAGGCTCCGAAACTACTGGACCGATTTGAAAAATTCTTTTACGATTAGAATCCCTGATGAACATAGGCTATAGAATATTTTCAATTGTTTTTTAAAGAAATATTACATTTTAAGTTCACACAATTCGATGTCTATGCCTAATTTTGGCGTTCATACGTGCCGTCAGTTTTTCAATTGTTTTTTAAGATATATTTCATTTTATTTTAAGTTCACATTGTAATTCATATCTAATTCAATGAAAATAAAAGCGAAAGTTCTCTCGAAATCCGCTTGACATACAAAGATGAAATTTGACAGGGAGGTAGTTTATAGTTAGTTGACGTCTGCAAAGAACGGATTTTGCAACGAGGCCAGATTAAGGAGTTGTAAGGGCTCTCGCAAGTTTGTATAATTTTTTGCTACAAACTAGAAATTTGACGGAGAGACAGTTAGTAGATTTTGCAACAGGGGTGTGGAAGGCATTTTCTGTTGACTGAAATATGAAACATCATTAAACTTCATAGTACTCTATATCTTCATTATTACGCAGACGTAGTCGCGGGCAACTGCTAGTTTAAAATAAAAGATAAGACATGGTATTAATATAAAGCAGATTAATTGGACTGTATTTTTTATTAATTAAATTAAATATTAGATTAATATAAAATGAGTCCTTTCAGTCGTTGTATTTTCGAATAAAATAGCAGGGGGAAGAGGTAAGCGGGGGTTTTAGTGAAGACGGTTCATAAATGATATTGTACTTATATGTACTTACTTTAAGAGTTAATCTCATCACAGGTGTAATTGACTATCTTAAAAGTTACTAATCTTTGACGCCTCAAATTAACAAGTTTAAAACTATATTAGAATGGTCGTCAACATCGGCTCGTAATTGCGATTTATGTAATAATCATATTAATTACTTGATTTAATTTTATTTTTATTACGTTTTAGATTTAAAAAAAATTCTTTTAAATACATTCTCTTTTATAATCACCGTTAAATTGTTATTAGATAAATATAAAGTTTTTATGTGATTAAAAGACCGTAGTTGAAATTTATTATTATTATTTATTTACTTTTTATATATATTATATAATTTTATATAAACAAAGAATGTGATGATATATATTTACCAATACAATACATATATAATTTAACAATTTTTCACATATTGCCATTTGTAGCTTTATTTGAGTGTAGAATGCTTTGTTAATTAATATTTATTTTATACATCACCTGACAAGTTATTGTACAATTGTATGTTATTACATATAAAGTTTTTCTGTGTGTTAAGCTGGTCCCCCATTTCGAAAATTAAAAAAATTCCGTGTAGGTTTCCTAGGAGTTCCGTTGATTAAAATTTGCAAGCTATGTTTTTGATACTATTATAAGTCTATATAAAAAACGTCTGTGTATATTTTTTATAATATTATTTATTCTAAAAATAAAGTTAATTTTCATTAGTGTCGTCTCGCAAGTAAAACAAAAAAGCATTTTTTGAAGATACAATTTTAATATACGTACATTATTATATTTAGTGATGTTACTTGTTACTTAATACAGAAGTCTGTAGATAGACTGGACTTAGTCACCTGTGGGCTTATGACGAATTTTAGTCTGGCTTTCGAACCGAGTGCGCTTCAAGCGTTTTGTATGGAAATTTGAGCAGCGCCACCGCGTGCGGATTTGGAACTACAATATTTTAGATACTTTTTGTTAATTTTCGAACGTCTCGATCTTTCGTTCATTTGATAGATTGCTGGTGCTCGTTAGTCGTTAGTAAAAATTCATGATCCCGATTGCTAACGGATCCGTTTTACTTGTGACAGCTCGATTCGAAAGCCAGACTAAATTCGTGATAAGCCCATTGAAGTACAAATTTAAATAGGGTTAGTAACATAGATCTTAAAATAATATAATAAATTTTACTATAGTGGAAATGTCAACCTTAAATGCTAATTAAATTTAAACTTATAATAGCTAAGTATAAAAAGATTAGTGTATTAATCTCGACGGTGAACACTTCAGAAGCCGGCATAACGGTAACGGTTATCTACTAGCTCTCCAGTGTTTATTTATATTTATATTATAATATATAATGAGTTGACTTAAATCTAGGAAATATATATATATACAGTTATAAGATATCAATAGATAGATAAGGAATCCAACTCAGGACCTCTGCGTAATTACTAACATACAGTCGACAATCTTCAAATGGATACAGATTGGACTTTGGACTGGAAGAAACAATCATTAGAAAGGGATAACTATATTCTTATCGTGTAGAAGTTGAGGCATGTGTGAAAGGGATGCAGATATCTCCTTTGCCGTTTACGACATCGCGATCGTTTCTCTATTTATCGTTTATATATACACTAGCTTTTGCCAGCGGCTTCGCTCGCGTTAAGAAGTATTATTATTAATTAGGTTTAGTTTGTGTGGCTTTACTTTTGTTTAACGTGTGTTAAGTAGTTATCACCATTCCTGTCGTGGGTCATAATTAAAAACTTGCTCCAGTTATTAACCACATATCTGTCAATTTTTAATTTCAGTTCAATCAGTCGAAAATCTAATAAGATTTATACAAACTTTCATCCCCTATTTTATCCCCTTGGGAGTAGAATTGATCAAAATCCTTTCTTAGCGGATGCCTACGTCATAACATCTACCTGCATGCCAAATTTCAGCCCGATCCGTCCAGTGGTTTGGGCTGTGCGTTGATAGATCACTAAGTCAGTCAGTCAGTCAGTCACCTTTGAGTTTTATATATATAGATAACGTCGTATGTACTAACAAGGTCACAGTGGTATTCAAATTTTTAATAATCAAACATTTTTTAAATTGAATTTTTATAACTCATGTCCCATCACTATAACTATACATAATGTAATTTTAAACTGGTCCACGCGCAACCCGGTCATTATATAAAACAAAAGCTTGATCTTCAGGAATAAATTTGCGAAATTATTCACATACATTTCTCGCCCTCAGGTGAGGTTTCTTTTTAATCGAAAACATTGCTATATGTGGTGTCGAGTGAACTTGAAATTCTTGGTTTTACATTAATATTGCACTCTGGTCTGATATCAGTTTGAGATGAAGTCAATAAACGTAGGCAGATAATCAAGTTGACATCACTTGATTTGTTGGCATGTTGAGATTACATGGAAATAATTTTATATATCGACAAAAACAGGGGCTCAATACAGTTAGGTAGCTAGGTAAGTTGATGGTGTACCACAAGGTAGTATCTTAGGTCCCTTTTTTATATTAAAGAATATACGAAACAGATTTATCGTGTAATATACAGTGCAACCTTGATAGAACGATACTGAAGGGAATCAGAAAATAATTCGTTATATCAAGTAATTTGCTATATACCAAGGTTAGGTTGGTCTACGATTCGTTTTAACAAGATTTAAAAAAAATACTAATATCAACTTTACGTAGGTATTAATCTGCTTTCCCTGTTATAGCGAACGATTTCGTTAAATAGAGGTAAATAATACTTTCTTTTTATATCTTGCAAAGATTGAAAATTCGTTATAAAAAGGTTTTTAACAAATGTATTCGTAATGTAAAGGTATATTTTGCATTAGCTCTTACGGGCAGTTCTAGAGGATTTCGAAAAATTCGTTAAATTGTTGCATTAAGGTCATGGGCGTAGCCAAGGTGGGGCTGACCTATAAGGTACCTAAACAAACCTAAAAAAACTTAATTATCTAGGTACTAACTACAATACTTAATATCCGTAAGAAAGTTCACACTAGGCAGTCGTCAGCCGACACAAAAAAACTTAACCACGGTAAGACCGTGGGTATAGTTTGATTGTTACATATTATTTTAGACTGCTGCCCCACCCTGAGCCCATGGCTGGCTACGTCCATGATTAAGGTTACTCTGTATTAGTGTCGGAAGGAAGCAGTCCGAAGGAATGGTTAAGTGAGAAGCCCTGTCAATGAGATGTGTCCCTGTAGTGTCATGGGCTTGTTGCCTCTGCCTACCCTAAGAAAGACATGCACGTGATTTTCATATAAAACGTAATATTTCTTCGCCAATACCCATAATTACCCCTATCATTATAATAATTCAAGTACATATATATATAAAAATACCACCGATTGTTCCCCTTTGCGCTTCTGAGTTGTGTCCCGCGGGCAAAAGGCACTCTTATAATTTGATCATATTTGTTGCGCGAACAATGCTGCCTTAAAAGTTAAAGGGACAGTCTAACAGAGAAGTCTGTTGAGTCGAATCATTAAAAGTTATTAAGAGTAATGTTAAATGCATATTTCAACTAATCCTATTTTATTATGACGTTTGGAAATGTTTTCACAGTTAAAAATATCCTATTATTCAAATCTATATATATAAAAGAAAGTTGTGTTAGTTACACTTTTTATAACTGAAGAACGGCCGAACCGATTTGGCTGAAAATTGGTGGGGAGGTAGTTTAGAACCAGGAGACGGACATAGGATTTATCCCGTTCGACCGTGTTCCCGTGTGACGTGACACAATATATAAGTCCTATCCCCCCCCCCATTTTATTTCAATAATTAAAAAAAATATGTTTTTTTATTACATCTCTTTTCCATCTTACTGCTAAAGATACAGATGTTAGAATTTTAGGGTATACAATGATCATAAAAAAATAAATAATTTAATTGTAAGCTGTCATGTAGACAAATCAAACAGGATTAAAAAAAAAAGTTTAAAAAAATAATAAAATTATCCCAATGCCTCTCTATAGCCTATTAAAGAACTCCCTCAGTGGACTAGCCCGCGGCTTGCTCGCTACTTGCTGATATAATAAACATTTGTATTCAGCGCACATTACGCCACGCATCGCAAAAGTTGCTACAATACCGTTATGACCTTTAATTTTTGACCCGTATTTTATATGCTACTAATACTATATTGCAGCGTTCGGCAACCTTTTTGCAGGCAAGGGCCGCAAGGTGGCAGAACAAACTAAGAGCGGGCCGCACTTGTAATATTAACGTAATACTTACATTATGTTTGGGCTTTATTGCTAGAAAAATAACCACCGAATTATATTATAACTTATTTACAAAACATTCACGGACTAAAAGGAAGCGTTGTTGCCGCTCGCTGCTATATTGTACTAATATGGTGACAATTAAAATATTGAATAAGTAGCTACGAACCTACAATACTATTTAATCTAAGAAATAATTTCGCTATTGTTTTATTTATTCTAACTCAGTTTGATTTAAAGTTAGAATGAAATCTACGACTAGTTGATACCATAAATACTTGTCTAGTATCTATACTCTATAACCTAACTTTTAATGTGATATCGAAATGTCCTTATCATCATCACTTCACTACAATTCTTGAATTTATATATTTAGGTAAAGGAATAAAACATTACAAGAAGTAAACACAGGTCACAATTTAAGTGTCGAATAGAAACAAACCCTTCTACCCTCAGGTTGGTAAAACTCTTCAAGACTTTTTATCGGTAGTGTGATAAGAATTTTTTTATCCATTTTTTCTCTTTCAAGTTGTTATTTCAATCAGACAATGGAGCATTGTTTTTTTCATACGTTAAGGTCATTGACTTATTTATTTTTGCGGGTAGGTAGGAGTTAAATAGTGCAGACGTTTAAGTGGAAGCCGTGAAGGTGGACTTGTTTGCAATTAGCTGATAAAATTATATTTGTTTTGGTCCTAACAGTCCTAATACAACACATAATAAAACAATAGGATTTGAAATATGACGTATTCCATTTTTGTATAAATAAATAATAATTAATAGTAAGTAAAAATAAGTAATCATTACATTAAAAGCTATGAAGACATATGTTTTGGATATATACACACACACACACACATATGTATTGTGTATGTATAGATAAAAAAAGTCCCGCATAAACATGTTAGCATATCGACAAAACTGATATCTTATTCGGACTAATGTGGGAACGGCTTGCTTGAACTAATAGAAAAGTTTTAGGGTAAGCGCACACTAGAAACGGTACAATGTATACTTTTAAAATTATATATTTTTATCAATCAAATCAAATCAAAATTATTATCAAAATTCGCCTTGCGCAATCGCTCTTACTACCACTTCTTGACTATGCCGACGTGAGCTATCTGGACCTCACTGATGAGCGGCTTCAGAAGCTGGAGCGTCTCCAAAACTTTATGATCCGGTTCATATTTGGTCTTCGCAAATATGACCACGTGTCCAGTTATCGTAAAGTGGCTTCCTATCCGTTCCCGTCGTAATTTTCATACCTTTTCTCTCCTCTACAATGTTTTATTTCATCCTCTTGCTCCGTCATATCTTAAAAATCGTTTCCAATTCCTCTCCCTAACTCATGACTACACTCTCCGTTCTGCCTCTAATCTCATTCTTAGCACTCCTTCACATTCTTCTACTCTTTATTCTAAATCCTTCACTTTAAAAGCTGTCTCCTTCTAACTTTTGCAATGCTCCTTCTCTTCCCATCTTTAAGAAATCTTTCAAAGAACTTATCTCTCTTCCTAGTATTTATGTATTATAGTATTATTATTGTCATTATTAGTTTATGTATGTATCTATTTGTACCTCCCTCTATTTCTCTTCTGCATTGCTCTACATCTCAAAGTTGGTTGCCTGAAAGAGATCGCTTTTTAGCTTACTCGTTTACTTTGTATTATTTTTTCTGTATTATTAATAAATAAATAAATAAATGAACTGTTTATAAAATTAACTTTAACACTAGAACTACCAGCCGGTTAATATGACCTATTTTTACCAACCGGTCAAAATGTGCTTGCAAAATTCAATAAATTTATTGTAGAATTGTAAAAAATAGAAACGTTTACAAAAAATAATGAGTAAGATTTTACAGGTTTTAAGGTTTTTGAAACCGGTCTATTGACCGATTGGTAGTTCTAGTGTTAATATAAAATAAATAAACGAACGTGCGTCTATTGAGCGTTTACCCTAAAAACTGTAAAGCTAACGGATCTGACAATGATGTATTGTAGAGCCGAGTCAGAGGTTTTATGTTATTAACATTTTATAATTTGTTTTTACAAATACTCCAGCCACGTAATTTATTCACAAATATTAAACTCTATTTTAAATCATTGAGAAGAGAAATCAATTTGTCAAACGCGCGGGGAAATGCGATCACATGCCGGACTGTATATTGTAGAGCAGCCATTCTCAAAGTGGTGTTCCGCGGGGCTAAAATACTGCATAAATACCTACCAAAGGGAGATTATAAGGTTACATCTAAATATTACGTAATATTACATTGCAATATGATTATTCATAAATACATATAAATCAGTTTTTTATAATTATATTAAGGCTTTTTCCTTCGCCAAAAAAGTTTGAGAACCGCTGTTGTAGAGGATAACACTTAGCAAGTTACAGTTAGGCTATGATTGAAGAGTTTCTTGTGGTCTTCCGAAGCCATTGTAGAGTCTAACGATGAACAAGTACACGTCTTTAGTGCCTATGCTAATAAACTGTTTTCATTTAATTACACATTTAGCTAATTTAAAAGTCTTTATGCGGCTTACTAGGTTGTTTTTTTAAATTAAATTAATATAACTTTTTAAAATGTAATCCTAATTATATATTTGGCCACCAATGATGATGTATTTTTCCTTTGAATTGTTCAAAAAGAACACAATATAATTATAATAAAAATCATAGATTAAGAAAACATATGTTTAAAATAAAAAATAAAATTAATTATCAATACGCTATTCGATTACTCTTCGAATTCGGTCGCAACACGAAAATACAATTACGGATCGATAAAGACATCACGAGTCGGTAAAAAGAAAGAAAAAGAAATGAACAAGTTAATCGATTCAGTAAAAACAATTTAATCTCAAAGACATGCGACCAGTTTTGCATATCATAAAGGTTCTGTAGGGATGTTACTATACTCGTAAATATGTATTCGAATACTTACGAAAAACAGACTTCGATGTAGCGTTTTAATTACCCATTGTTTGGGGAAAGCGATACTACATTTACCATTTACGAATCCAAATTCAAATATTTTTATTGATTGTCACAATTATAATTAAGACGTCAGTACAGTTTAGTGTCAATGTGACACCCGGTCAGGGCACATTGATATAATAATAAATAAACAATTTCAATTAATAAACTAAATTTCATTTACTGTTTCGAATCATTGAGGTATTCGTCAATTCAATAAAAGCATTTTAAAATCAAATATGTTTTTAATTTATTTTTAAATTGTATTAGGCTTTCATCACATTTAATCACTCTTGGTACAATATTATTGAAAATCTTTATTGACATGTTATACAGACCCGACTTCACCATATGTAATTTGGGATAGAAATATATGTAATCGAAAGAGAAACATAAATATGTTGCTTAAAGATATGTTGTTCGAAATAGTTCATAATAACTATTTGAAAACAGAATTAAATTTGATGACGTTTATATTCAGTGTTGCCATGTAAATGTTTCTGTTTTCCTTTGTTTACCCATAATAATGATATAAATTAATATTTTTAAAATGTGGAAGAAATTTTGGTACCTATAGGCAACATTGTTTTTTATTAACAAAGGATTTTTATTACGTATTTGTAAACATGCCAAAACCTTGAAATGATACTGAATATGAAACTTATTTTTATTTACAAAATTTCGTTGCAAGTTCGTTTATTTACTGAAGCTATTTTTTATGTGACTTTTTAATGTTACAATATTAATTTTGGATATTTTTTTTTAAAATTTTACTCGACATTAGCAGAATTGTCTTTAATAGATATCTGAGGCCATTAATAAAAGAAGAAGAATTTTGACAGTGGCAAACTGTTATAATGCCCTAACATAGGAAATGTCGTTAATTTGAATTTGAAAATAGAACAACGTCATAACGGCTCATCCTTGTTGCTTAGAGGGTAGGGAACATTGAGATAGCTACCGTCGTTAATTGGTCCAGGATATTTATTGTTGTAAGAAATAAACGCTGCATGTATGAGGACATAAGTCAGAGCTTCTGTAACTGCCGATCGTGATGTTCCATTTTGTATTGATAATATTCAATAGAACAGCGACATCTATCTAGTAGTCTACTCACTAAAGGACCTGGATATTTATAAAAAGTTGTTTTTTATTTCATTACTTAATATTAAGCTTGAGTCAGAATGGTATGATATTTGTTTCGGTTTTCGTATTCAGAAATAACGCTTGAGCTCAGCTGTACGAAACAAAATAGACCAATCACGCGTTTTAAAATTGTTGACGTGATTTTTGACCAATGATAATAATCCACTGCAACTGTCTACTATCACCTAGCTATCATTACGTTCTGTTACACGCATTTATATGAAAGCATTTCAATCGTTACTTATTAAAATATAAATAACAGAAAGTATTCAACAACATAAAAATAATTTATATATGTACAAAACATAACTATGTATATATGTACAAACAAGTATATATAATCCAGTTTTTTTCCAAATGATACAAAAATCGTCTCTACCCCACACGAAAAGGCGAGATAGCAATTTAACGAAGTAACATCAGCGGAACGTCTTCATTTATTCAAAACAAAAGAACGAGTACGGTCGGCAACGAGAACGGATTGTAATATCAATTTAGAAAAGTGAAACATGAGATTTATTGCTGACTGTACCATGTAAATATCTATACACTCACGCCTACCTTCCATGGAAGGTAGGGTGGAATAATTATTCAAAACCTACAAATTATTAATATAAGCCGGCATAGGGAAGCCGACTACTACATGAGTATTTAATAAGAAATCTCATTTTTTAATTACATAAAGCTGGAATTAGAACGAAAAAGCAATGAAAAATATCCCATATAAAATAACAATCAACTGCAAATAAATTAATTAAGAAATACAGAAAATCATTTAACTAGATCGTCGTTTCTCAACCATTTTTTATGTCGCGACCCACGAAAAAGCCAAACAGTTAAGTAAAAAGTCTTGCGATCCCCCACACATTACATCTTAATATTTAGTTTTATTACACTATACTAAAATTCATTCCTTTAACAAACGAAACTTTTGTACCTATATGTACTTAGTTTGTATTTATTATTTTTCAACAGACTGCGACCCCCCGCTTGAGAAACGATAGGATTAACCTAACTAGGCAATCTTATATATTATATTTTAGGTATAATATAATACTTATTGTAATGTTAGTGTATACTAGATTACAATAATTGTTAGTTTGATACTAATTTCAAGTTTAATTCATGTGTGGTGTATCCACACACATGAAGCAAGCCTTGCATTTTTTGTGTGTGTCTACCTAATTTATTTCCCTACATAAAGTATAGATTCTAAAACATGTATCTTAGATCAACGGTATCTTCACGACTAATCTAGCTAGGGTAGACCAGAAATGTAGGTTTTACATTATAGCCGTCTTGTAATACGATAACTGATTACGTAACGATATACAAATCAATATATATGCATACATCGTCCCAAACACAAGTTATAATAATGACAAAACTATATAGTTTTTTTTATAAATATATAAATTATTTTAATATTTAGAAATAACGCTCGAGTTTAGTTTGTTCTGTGACCATCTGATCATTACTTAAATGCATTTTATTCTATTTTATGCAGTAAAAATTATATACTAATCTCTACTAATATTATAAATGTGAATGTGAGTTTGTTTGTTACGTTTTCACGGAACAACTACTTAACCGATCACCATGAAACTTTGTACACATATTTTTGGAGGTACTAGAAGTAACATAGGGTACTTTTTATTTAAAAAAATATTATTTTTTACTATAGTTTCCAATTGACTATAGTTTCAGCTGTTTGGAATTTTTCTATATTTATTTTTATTTCCGTTTGTCATTTTTATATATTTTTATCATAGATCTCTGATACTTATTTAATGACTTAAATGCGAGCGAAGCCGCGGGTAAAAGCTAGTAAATAATAAATCTTTAAACACGACAACCATTAGACAGTAATCAAGGTTAAATAGTAATATTTTGCATTTATATATCAAATATCTAGTAAACATTATTTTGTATGTTTTTCTTTCTGTTATTTATATATTAATAAGTAACGATTGAAACGATTTCTTATAAATGCGTGTAACAGAACGTAATGACAGCTAGGTGGTAGTAGACAGTTGCAATGGATTATTATCATTGGTCAAAAATCACGTCAATAATTTTTCAAGCGTGCGATTGGTCTATTTTCTTTCGTACGACTGAGTGACGTTTGGAGCTTTGAACTCTACTCAGTGAATCTATGCTTGAATGTAATTTCTGATCACGGATATAAAGTTTGTTAGAATAATATGTAGAAAATAAATAACTTTAAACTGTTTCGGAATTATCTGATTTTCATATAATATATGTTCATTATACATATTTTAAAAGATGTATTCTTTGTTCATCCATTTATAACAAATAAAATCGGCTTCTTCAATGAAACTGTTTGGGAGCACGTTACTGAATTGTGCGGCTTAAAGAATAAGGTTGTATTTCGTTTAATAATGAAGCCTTATCTTGTATTAACACGAAGATTCCAATGCGTATTCTTGTTCAAAATTGCATCTATTCTAAATCGAGATCGTGGATTGAAATAAATTTGAAATTAGAACGGTTTCTATCTAGTCAACTGATGTTATGTGTGTGGTGTTATATATTTTATTTTGATATCGTGAAACTGTCAAGAATAAGCCCGTTTAAAAAGTGGTTAAACATTTTATCGCGTATCTCAGTGCAAGTGTTAAATTATGGTGATTATTTTGATTGGCGACGATCTCTGTCTTCATGTTGGTATCTCGTGTGCTTTAATTGCTTTTAGAAGTAGATTTCGAAACTTGATTGTGTTGATGGGAACACATTAGTAACTGACTATGAGTTTGAAATGTACCTTTGTCTCGGGGTTTTCGAGAACACTCTTTTTAAATAAGGAATTGCGTTCATTTGTTTTTTTTAGGTGCAAAAATTCTGGGTTTGGCACGGCTTTGATATAGGAGTCATTTGTTTTGTTAAAATTACATGGTAAAAGTGGTACTTATATTTCTGTGGAATTGACCGCACTTTAGCTAAACCTCAGACGATATGCGGTCACATGTTAGATATTTATAGAAATATTATTTATAGATTATTTTTGGTTTTTATTCTGATACTTTTTAAATATATATTTTTATAAGATGTATTTTGTGATGTCGATGTTTGTAACGCAAAGATTCATTCGGGTTTCATTCGCAGTTGAACGAAATATTTATTAATATAAATTATATTTAATTTAAAAAAAAAACGTAAATTGTTTTAGGTTTGACTGTTATATGTTTCTGTGGCCCTTGTCCTGAACTCGTAGTATCTGGTTAAGCAAGATACAATTTTATACGGAACCTTAGTATTTTTTTTGCAGTTAAAGCTTTTTTGAAACTTTTGTTTGTTAATTTACAATGTCGCCTTTTACCGTGATAAATGGCTCGCGACAATATTCTGGATATGTGGTATTAATTTATTTTTTAAAACATTCATTGTACAAAGTAATACAAAGGTGAGCTTGATGTCGGTGCTAGCGTAAGTGGATGTTAATTCTACAGGTCTCTTATAATCTTAGCCTTTAACAACTGAGGTGGGGGCCTCTCAGGTTTTGAGAAAATAAAATTTTTGAATTACTCCAATTAGTTAATTTGCTGATTTATGATCTCATGTGATTTTTTCCAGTATTTTCTAAATTTTGAAATGATAGTTAGTTATATGAAAATAAATTATTTAAAAAATGTTTTATTTTATTTAAATACATCCACTGAAGCTAAATATAAAACACTAAACCCTAAAAACCCTAAAGATTTTTAAATACAAGCACACATATATTGTATATTTGTAACAAATATATACTTTTTGGTTTTGGTAGAAATAGGTACATTTAAGCTGGTAAATCTAGTGTTAAATATAATAGTACAGTTGCAATCATAAATATCTATCACACAATAGTCCACAAACGGAAACATCCGTTCACATCGGAAGTAAGGGGAACTATTGCATGCGACTGTACACGAACTTTTAAACAAATATTAGCTTTATTTTTGCTTATACAAAGATCATATTATTATTAGAACTATTTGTAGCTATAGATATGTTTATTAAACAAAATTGTTATTAACATGCTTTGTATTGAAGTAAATAAAGGCGAAACTCGTGTGCGTTCCAATGTAAGGGCTAGATTTGTTCAATTGGCTGTGTGTAAGTGATCCCCCATTGTTTCCGCATTTTAATTATAATAGGAGTGATGCGTTTTGATATTTGGGAGATATTTTGTACACATTATTTGATCTTTTTCTTCTTCATCATGGCCTCAGATAAAATTAAAATATCTTTTCTTATTACCAATATATTATTTTGTTATTTATATTAACATATTTTTATATTAATTTAACCCTTAAATGGACAATGTTGTTTTTAAACAACACTCACATTATTGCAAAAAAAAAATATAGTAAATTCATGTCTAGATTTTTTTACTCATTTTTCCTAGACAGTAATACATGTCTATTACACAAATAATTTTTTTTAAAACGTGAAACAAAAATCGTCCATTTAAGGGTATATTTAGAAATGTAAAACGAATGTGCAGCGCCAAGACAAACCAACACTGGTTTTTGCAACAGATTGTAATATTTATTTAAAAATAAACCAAATTTCCGCTTCCGAGGCATATTTAAAGAAGGAGAGCATGAATTAAAATCAGTAAGTAAGATCTAAAATAATAAAGTGGCATCTAACCACAAAAATGACACCTAATCTCAAAAATTCAAATAGTTTTATACTGCATATATAAAAATGACAGACGAAAATAAAAATAAATATAGAAAAATTCCAAACAGCTGAAACTATAGTCAATTGGAAAGTATAGTAAAAAAAAATTAAAGAAAAAAAGTATCCTATGTTGCTTGTAGTACCCCCAAAAATATGTGTACAAAGTTTCATGATGATCGGTTAAGTAGTTGTTGCGTGCAAAACGTAACAAACAAATTCACATTCACATTTATATAGTAGGGAGGATTGTAATCCTTTTTTTAACAACAAAAAGCGCTACTATCTATATATATAAAAATAAGTGGCACTTTTCGTTGTAATTTTATAACTCAAGAACGGGCTCACCTATCCAAACCAAATGTTTAGGCTTTGTTCAGACTATTTAGTAGATGGTTTATATGAAGTTTGCACAAAATCGGTAGAGCGGTTCTTCATTTATCACATTTTTTCTAACAAATTAATTCAATAAATGGCGGATTGTGCTGTCAAATTGAAACTATTTTCAGTGTTGACAGTAATTGAAACTTTTTATGTCATTCATGCTGTTTGATGTATGAATTTGATGTTCCAATTTTTTTTTTATATTTCACTTTATACGTAGCGAAGCACGTACCGGACCGCTAGTACCTTATAAAAACGGATGACAATGCAAATTGTTTAAAAGAAAGAATGACGTCCACATGATAGAATAGGTTATATGTTAAAGTCGTAGATTTAGTTGTAATATTGACGCTTTTCATACATATACCGATCCATCATAGCGGTGCTTCCTTGCTTGTAGTAAGAGAGATGATTGATTGTTTTTAATATTCGATTTTTCATTAATAACATTCTCTATGGACTAATTTAAAATACTTTATGCGGCTTACAATATGTTGCATATGAAGTTAGTGGTGAATAGACAATAAAACTTTAATTGTTTTTTTTTAGGCGGGTTTAATGCTAGGTAGCATTTTATACCAGCCAACCTTTAAATATTTATTATAAAAAAATAATGTGAAGGGAGGAATACATAAATAACATATATAAAGAACATAACAACAGTAACATAATTTACATAGATACATATAAATAAAAAAAAGTCAGTTGACATTTAGCACGGTCGTTTCATTGTTCCCAAATATAATAAAATAGTTTGTTTAAAGCAGCCATTCTCAAAGTGGTGTTCCGCGGAACCCTAGGGCTAAAATACTGCAAAAAATACCTACCAAAGGGAGATTATAAGGTTACATCTAAATATTCCAACTAAATATTACGTAATATTACATTGCAATATGATACATATAAATCAGTTTTTTATAATTATATTAAGGCTTTTTCCTTCGCCAAAAAAGTTTAAGAACCGCTGGTTTAAAGCAACGTTCTTTTGTTTTTTTTTTTAAATCCAATTTAACATTCCAAACGCAATGTTTTCTTTATTATTAACTTGATTAGGTAATAAACGAAAACGCGTGGAGAAATAAAAGAAGATGTGATTAAAAATAATAAATTCATATTTACGCAACTTACTACCTTACTATTTATAACGTATCAAGTATCAAGATCGATCGATCATACTACAAAAGATTAGTCCCGCAACGGATTCAATTTGTTTGCGTCAGCATGCGTTTATTAATTCAGTGCTTGTTAAATTATTTTAAAAAACAAGTGAACGCGTTCACACATAGATCTAACACTCAATTATAGTACATTTGACTTCCAATATGATACATTGGAACTTTAAGATAGACGAAACAATATCTTGTTTACTGAATTAATTCTTAAGTAGCTAAAGTAGATAATACTTCAACGTATTTTACTTATTGCCTCAAAAATCACAGATGAGCGAATGGCCTATGTCAGCTCTTCTCAAAGTGTGTTCCGCGAAACCCCAGGGCTAAGATACTGCAAAACATACCTACCAAAGGGAGATCTATATATTCCAACTAAATATTACGTAATATTACATTGCAATATGATTATTCTTAAATACATATAAATCAGTTTTTTATAATTAGATTAAGGCTTTTTCCTTCGCCAAAAAAGTTTGAGAATCGCTGGCCTAGGTTAATATATTAAGTATTCTATTAGATGAATAGAATTTGGTCTACTAGGATTATTTCTTCTGTTATTTCCCTATGATCAGTGGTCAAAATGAATTTCCGGTGCGTGAAAAGTTTTTGAAATAAGAAATGAAATGAAAATCGTTTATAAGCATAGACACTAAAGGCTTACACTTGCTCATCGTGACTTCGGAAAGGCGTATGGCAAGAAGAATATCACAAGAAACTCGTCTAAGAAAAACGAACTTAAATTTAGAATTTTTATCTGTCAGTGTATTAGTCAGAAAGTTTGAAAGGAAATTCGTTCCGGTTCGTGAGTAAGTCAAATTCGACCACTGGCTATGATATGTAATAATATTTTCTGGTATAGTTCTGTTTTTTTTAACACTAGAAAGACTGAACTTTAGTATATATGTACCTATATCGAGGTATAACACATTTGTATATTTTGGTGAATAGGTCGCATTAACATTTAAGATCTATACAAAAACGAATATTTTGTTTTTCTAGGCAGTCAAAATATATTTAAAGTATGTTATTGTACATAGATCTATATAAAAACGAAATTTTGTAGGAAGACATTTATTTCCTCAAAAAGAACTATAAAAATTGACTTAATTGAGACAAAAATAAAAAATAATTATAAATAAACATAACGTACGTAGAATATTGACAACTTCATCACAAGGCACTCAAACCCATTATATGTTTTTTAATTCATATTTAAATTTACTAATATTTCTAACATTAGTTATGTTAATTGGTAATTTATTATAAATTTGCGCTCCTTCCACCATAACACTTCTTTTTCCATAGCTAGTTCTAGCTCCTAGGATTTTTATGTGATCTTTACTCCGTGTGTTGAATTTATGTGTTTTTTTGTTAAATTTAATTTTTGTATTAATTTGATTGAATATGACTTTTCTTATAAGAATGCATGTCTTATTCATAGTTCGTGCTTTGTATATGAGATAATGTTTTTATTTTTTCCACATGAGATGGAGAAAATTACCAAAATATTCATAGAACCTGGCGATGTGTAATTTCGTTAATAAAACAATGTAAGGAGCTGTCCAGAGGCGGTGGGTTTTAAAACGTACAGATAAAGTTTATCGTTCGAGCGTAGTTACAATAAGTGACAAGCTCAAATGCAGTAAAACCCACGTCTTATCGCCAATGGCAGTAAGCTAGGATTATGTGAAAATCTAGTTTTATAATCTTAAAGTGGTTTATGTTGCTGTTATACCTGCTACAAATAAATATATATATTCGCTCGCATTTAAGTCATTAATTAAGTATCAGAGATCATTTCAATAGAAATGAATCAATATGATTTCAAACAGCTGAAACTATAGTCAGTTGAAAACTATAGAAAAAAAATATTAAAAAAAATAAAATAAAAAGTATCCTATGTTACTTCTAATACCTCCAAAAATATGTGTACAAAGTTTCGTGATGATCGGTTAAGTAGTTGTTGCGTGAAATCGTAACAAACAAACTCACATTCACATTTATAATATTAGTAGGTATATATATATATATACCTACTAATATAGTAGGTATATATATATATATATATATATACCTACTAATATAGTAGGTATATATATATATATATTGTCTAGGTGAACAGCTAAATGGACTAGGGTGGGATGACGGTCATCAAAATGAAAAAATTCTCCAAACTGCCTCATCGCTACTAATAACATATCTTCCCATCTGATAGTTTAAAACTTTATTCATCTTCATTATTATTTGAAGCCGCAATACCAAATACAGCCATGTCGTTTCCTTTTGTGACATACTTGCAAACATATATAATCGACTTCGCCAAAATTCCAACACTCATTACATTGTGCTTTAAAAGTTTTCGAAAGAAATGGCGAATATGGAACAATCAACAACAATGTAACAAGTTTTATGTTTAAAATTAGCTTTTGTTAGTTATTAACCACATATCTGTCAATTTTTAATTTCAGTTCAATCAGTCGAAAATCTAATAAGATTTATAGAAACTTTCATCCCCTATTTTATCCCCTTGGGGGTAGAATTGATCAAAATCCTTTCTTAGCGGATGCCTACGTCATAACATCTACCTGCATGCCAAATTTCAGCCCGATCCGTCCAGTGGTTTGGGCTGTGTGTTGATAGATCACTAAGTCAGTCACCTTTGAGTTATATATATTTAGATATATATAGATGTCTTTATATATGTTCTGCTAATTCCCATAAAAAAGCGCGTCGATACTTCTTTTAGTCATTTCATACTTTACCCTTTTTCGCTTATTAGCTACCACATAGATATTGCATATTAATTCCATATCTACATAGCGTTGCTGATTTTTAATATGACACGTGATCGTATAGCGAAAATTGCGTAAAACCGACTGGTACTGGTGCTATAAGCTATTGTGAGGTATAAGTGTTGTTTTATTTCAACAATACAATATCCTGTCTCCAAATTAGGATATCCTGATTGAAACAAAAGCTAAAAAAACCTAAAAACAAAAGATAGTGCAAATATGTTAACAAAACCTAAATCAATGTCAATTATCCAATCCCATTGTCAAACTATTTGAATAGAAGAAACGTAGAACATCTAAAGTATCATATGTCCCATCAAGTAGTCCCAGCAGTCCCAATTAAGGGGGTTGAAGAGCAAATTTTTCTTCAGAACAGCCCTATATATGGTAATATCTCACTCAATCCGTGCAAGATCTTATACAAACGCCTATCACCCTGTACATTAACACCCCCTGTATATGGGACCGCTCGAGTAAATTAGTTGTAAGCGATTGAGGAGTCTATAAGCAAACACGGATATGTCCAATAAATCGCTCTTTTTTTCAATCCGTCTTGGAAAAGATTGGCAGTGAAACAAAAATCTTCTTATCATATTTAATTTCACTAATATATCATGTTACATAACACGTCTTGACCCTTTTCTAACAGAAACCTTTTCAGATTACACCATAGACAGACATCTCTCTTACATACCATATACAAAAATAATTGTGTTGCTATCTCAACAATTTTAAACATTATTCAGAAATTT